>DWLS01000057.1:0-47607 GCA_018246255.1 Pachliopta kotzebuea | reverse complement strand
TATTTGAATTCTTTTATGTATCAATTAACGGACCGTCAGGTAATCACATTTTTTCAAAGATGTTTGTCGTTATTATTTCAACCTATTGACGTCCATTGAAGAATGTAACATCAATTCATTTTTATACGACTGTTTTTTTTAATTACTGCATCTTATGTATATATAACAGGGTATATGTTATGGCTAAGTGTTATATGAATGCAAGAATATTACTGCTGTTATCGCAAAATAATTCCACTATCGTATTAGTAAACTTCAGTGAACAACTATAGGTATTTACGTAGCAAAACACTAACAGCAATGTTTATGTACTTGAAACTTGTGGGACGTATACCTTTTATATAAAATTAATATATGTCATGGCCCTTTAAGAACTTTTCTTTCGCGAAAATCTAAATTGTATGATTTTGTGCAAAACTGATAAATGAAAAACAAGACTAAATTAATTTTATATTGAATATATATATATATCAACCACATTTGGCTATCACACATTGTTGATTACACATCACGTAAGTGGCAATGGTAATACAAATGGCAAATAATCTATACAATAATGAAAAAATTACAATTTTTTTTAGGCTACGTGCTTACAAACTCTGTATGCCGGTAGTTTAAAAACAGTAATGGAAAGATGCAAATTAAATAAAAAAATTGGACAATACATACAAAAAAAAAAATTTAAAGATAAACTATCACAGTTTTACATATTAACGAGTAAAAAAAAACAAGTAAATAGTAGTAGCAGAAATTTAGATACCATTTTTTTAGACTTCCATTAAGTGTGTCCACAACTTCTTTGGTTGGTTGAGCTTAAAAATAAATTAGTTAGGTAACTACCAAGGTTCAAATTCAAAACCACAGACACTTAAGAAAAAAAAGTGCAGGTAGCCGTATCACCGATACTCATTATTAATATTTTCATAATTAACTAAATAGTTAACTAACAATAGATATCAAATAAAAAAACCAAACAAAAATTAAGAAGAGTCAAATAAATAATTTCGTTGTTGGTTAGGATCTCTAAAAGACTTGCTTATATACTATATCTATCTATATATATCTTCTAATAAAAATAATTATTGAAACCAGAACACTGCATAGGATCATGTTTTGAAACCTTGTTGTCTCTTATAGAGACTATAATAGCTGCATGTAAATTTTTTATTGAAATTATGCATTATAAAAAAACTGGACTTTTTCAGTTCTTTGGAGAGTGCGCCCAGAACTGAGTTATATGTGATTGGTGAGTAGACCTTTGATCTAATCTAATTAATGAGTAATTTTTTAATTTCTGTTCAAATACTGTAAATAATAAGCTTTAATCGAATACCAAGTTAAGTTATCAAATTTTTTCTATTCTTTGTAATTTTGGATTGAGCATTCATGCTTATTTGTATCTCCATTACTATAATATAGTATGTATATATTATATACATAACATATTCGAATCTTTTTATAAAGATTTTTATGAGATAGTATAAGATTAAGTGTCTTTAAATACTTTACTGTAACTTAAGTCTTTAACATCTTTTTTTAGTCTTCTTATCTTCTTTAAGTCATTAAATAATGACAACTTGTTTTTATAAACAAGAGATTTCATCACATTCCTTTACTACAAATAGTGTTAACACAAAAAAAATCATTCAGTCACAATTTCCAAAAGTGGTTTTTTATCTCTATCATCTGTTACTGAGATATTATTTACAGGATTTTTAAAATACATTGCTACAGCAATACTTACTAAACATATGGATATAATAGTAAATCCCGTAATCACAATATGAAAGAGAATATAACACACTACAGCAGTTATAATAAGTTCTAAAGCACTTGCATAAGTTTTAAGAATAGAATTTAGGTTTTTAAGAAAAAAACTAGTTACTATACCAACTATGGCACTGTTGACAGTTATAAGTATCACTAATATATTTGCTATGGATTCCATATCACTAAATATGTTACCGAGTTCTCCTTTGTACATTAAAATAAAAAGATTACAAATTACCGAGTCAAGATACATGAAAACATTTTGTAAAAATATATCAACATTAGAACCTTTGGTTTTTAATAAATATTCATTGTAGGTCCCTGCCAGACATGAGCAAAAATTTTGAAAATTGATGGACAAAAAGTAGATATTAAAAATTTGTGACCACAAATCTTTTTCTCCTTTAGATTGTATTGTCGCAGCATCAAAGTTTTTAATCATACATCCTAAAGTCAAAATACCTAATGAAATCCATTGCATGAATGTTAACTTCTTGCTGAATAAGAACTGAAAATAAAAAAAAAATTAATTGGTGGTTTTTACATTGGTGTACTTATATAGTTAAAGACATTTTAATCAATAATTTTAATGTAATTTTGAATAAAATGCTTTATTTAGTTTTATGCAAAGATCTCTAGTCTTAATAATTCAGTCAGTTCAATTATAAACTACAATTATTGTATAAATATTCAGTTGTGCAAACATGTATGTGGCACACTTGTAATATATTTTCTTAACCTCATTAAACTAACATCATTAATGGTACTAAGTGATTATTACTGCAGGACAATCTTTACTTTTAACATTATAAGATTTAAATTGTAAAGTACATAATTATTATACAATTCTTGTACTAAATGGTAAAACTTACCTGAAATAATAAAGCTGTGAGTACAACTCTGAATTGAAGAAGAATGTAATATGATGTTGGGTCATAATGTGATAAATTAATAAATGCTAAATTATTATAAAAACAATACAACAAAGATGGAATAAAATATAGCAAAAGGAGATTGTAGTTCAAACCAATTGCTTTAAATATATGTGGCTTGTTTCTGAAAAGAAACAAAAATTAATAAGTAGTGGATGTGATAAAACTAATTATTTCATTTGTAACTTAGCAGTAACTTTAAAGTGTTTATCACAATAGTAATTCAATCAATTAAAAACTTGTTTTCCTTTAATAAAATGGAATCCTCCACAATATCATATTGCAATGTAGAAACCTAAATTCAGAAAGTAACAAACTATGTAAATTAAAAAAAAATTAACTGTCTTTAATTTATTCAATTTAATATACTATTTTTTGACTTCTAAATTAGGATGCAATTATCTAATTAGGAAGTGTACTCATTTTTTCAATTATGACACTGTAACGGAAGTTCCATTATCATTTAAATTATTGTGACTATTATTTATGTGTAAAAACTATTTTAGTTTTAGCTATATAGAATTAGTTGTAATATTTTTATAAATATATTAGTAAAAATTAACATCATACACACTCTCTTTTATAGGAGTACAAAGTAGCCGAAATAAATAATTTTAATAATTCTGAAAGAAATACAACAAGTGTAGTATTGTAGGCATAACCACCATTCTCTGTTTTCGAAGCTGTTACAAATACTCCTGAAACAGAAAATATTGCAATGACATAGTGAAGTCTTAAAAATTATGTATAAAAAATCAGTCTGAAATTAATTATACTATAATTTATGTAATAAAAATAATTAAACTACTACAAATTTACAGAGGTTCCCGGATTTTATAATTTTTTTTGTTTTTTTAAAAAAAAAAAAAAATTATATATTATTACTTACATTGAAATACAAATAAAATAATATATAATGAAAACGTTACAAAAGCTTCTTTATTTGGAAATAATTTCTTTAGTTCTTTCATTTTTTTAGCTGTTAAAAGAGTTTTAGTTTTATTTATTTATAAAACTATTTTAGTAGTTCCCGTTTATTTTTATCACATCTTTCATAATTGAAAAATACACATAAAAATACTATACGATGAGTCCAGATTAAAATTATTTATGAATTATACACTAACGTACAGTGAACATCCTACGATTTACAGTAGTGAATCACAATCACATATCTGACAAAATACACTAATTACGGTGTAGCCAGTTTTGCGCAACAAAATTAAAGTAAATGACATGAAATTTATAATGTGAATAAACATGTTTTTATTAATTTATAGAAAAAAATATCGTTTCCCTAGAAACTCAACTAATTATAGTTTTAGTTAGAAAATCTACTTTAAAGTTTTAAAGAAACAGGTCTATCTTCGTTGAGACACTCTTAAAAATTATTGCAAAATACAGACCTTAATCATTTGTTTTGATTAAGTACTTGTTCATAATATTTTTAATGGTTTCTAAAAAATCTGAAGCAATAAATGACAAAAAATTGTTCTTTCGTTTACGATGCTAAAAAAATTATTCTTGCATTAATTGCAATACTGTATCATCGTCTTTATTCACGCGTACTATGACTAATACTACTGTTATCAAGTTGACATGAAATGTCAATTTTAGGAAAATCTTGTTCGATTTTCTGTTTGTGAAAACATAAATACTTGTGGTGTACATATTCTCGAATTTTGCTATAGTTTTGCACACAGTATAATTAAGTAATAAAAAATTTAATTATTATAGATTATAATAAAAGCTGTAATAAATAGTTGTTTGTAATAATTTAATGTTCTTTACTTTGTTTTAAAGAAGTGACTATTGCTTAACTTCGAAATTCTGAATACCATGGCTGGTGAGGAAGATGATAACACATGGTAAATATGCAATTAATCGGAGGCAACTCAAATGATTACTTTTTCGGTCTATTTTTGTCCAAAAAAGCAAACTTGTGTTAGCTTTTATATGGTCTCTCCAAATACGAGTAATTAATAAATAAAAATCATTACAATTTTAGGCTAATTGAATTGGAGTCTGCACTTCTAGATAGATGTTCACCACAAGAAATCAATGTTATTACAAAGGGCAAGAAGATACCTGATAGTCTTCGTCCAGATGTTTGGCTTGTTTGCTTAAATTGTCAAGATGCAAGTAATCAATTACTTCTTTTTGATGAGATTTTTGATTTATCAAACCAAAATGATCTACGGGATGATGTTAAGAAATTTGTTAAAAGATTAGATAATGATGAAGAAGATAAACTTGCAGTTATATCAGATATTGAATCTATTGTGACCTTTTATTGCAAATCTAAATCGATAGCCTACTCTGCAAATAATGGATGGATTGAAATACTGTACCCCTTATTGAGTTTAAAATTACCAAGGTCTGATACTTACAATTTATTTGAAAAAGTGATTAAACTTTATATTCCAAAAGGCTGTGTTACAAATGGAGTTCCATTTCATATATTACGATTGGTTTTACAGTATCATGATCCTGAACTATGTTCCTTTTTAGATACAAAACGCATAACACCTGAATATTATTGCTTGCCATGGTTGAGATCTTTGTTTGCAGGTACTTGTAATTTAGAAGTAGTCCTTTTTATGTGGGATTTGTATTTTCAGAGGTCAGATCCATTTTTCGTATTTTTTCTCTGTCTTATAATGATTGTTAATGCAAGAGAACAGTTACTACAAATGAAAAGTGAAGATAAAAATAAAATTATTAAAATGTTAATAAGTATGCCAGGTGATTTGGAAGCAAATGATGTGTCTGACTTTTGTTCTTTGGCTCATTATTATTCATTAAAAACGCCTCAATCTTTTCGTGAAGATGTACTAGAAGTATTATTTTCAGAAAGTGGTTTAGAAATCAATTCTAAGCTTTATTCTCAAGCACTTTGTCTGCCTGTTGCAGTGCATGAATTAATTGAAAGTGCCACTGTTGATAGTGGTGATGGAGATAGTGTAAAATTCTTTCTTGTAGATTGTAGACCAGCAGAGCAATATAACGCAGGCCACTTATCTACTGCTTTCCATCTTGACTGTAATTTGATGTTACAAGAACCTAATGCATTTAACACAGCTGTGCAAGGCTTATTAAATGCCCAGCGACATGCTTTAGCAGCAGGTTCTCTTGCTGCGGGTGAACACCTATGTTTTGTTGGTTCTGGGAGAACTGAAGAAGATAGTTATGCACACATGGTTGTAGCATCATTTTTAAAGAAAAATACAAAACATGTTTCTATGTTAGATGGAGGGTTTGTAGCTATACATGATTATTTTGGTCCACATATGACAGATTGTTTGGAAGAACATAACATTTCAACATGTCTTGTTTGTGCACCTAATAATGATGTAAACAATATACCACACAAAGAAGGAGTTCGTGATAACATACCTGCAATACAGCTTTTCAGTAAATTATCCTCAGCAATGAAAGCAAAAAGTCAAGAAGTGAAAGGAAAATTAATTGAATATATTGTTAATCCTAATGCTACTGTTAATAGTGGAGAATGGCATGTTTCTGCCAATGACCGAAAGGAGCATAGGTATAGAAATGTTCCTCCTGTTTTTAGTATTAATGATGAAGATGATGACTCACATTCCGATTCACGCAGAGATATGAGTCCTGAATCTTTAGAGGAAACTGTAGAATTAAATACATTTTTAAAAGGACAAAATGTTATTGATAATTTTCAATGTCAAGAAGTTTTACTCAATGGTTATATACATGATTCATATTTAATTGTTACTGATACACATTTGATAATTTTGCGAGAAATACCTAATAAACGAGGTTTCGCTAAAATATTATCGCGAAGGCCACTTTCTACCATTGTAAAAATAACTGCTAAGAAAAGGCACCCTGAACTTATTACATTTAAGTATGGTATACCAGATGGTGATAATCTATTGATAAAAGATATGGATCGTTTCCTTATACCTAATGCATCCGTCGCTACCAAAGTTGTTTCCAATCAGATAGTGCTACAGTTGGATAACAAAGTTCAATAAAAAGTAAATTCTAGTCTATATTCCTAATAAGTAATATGATTGATACTAGAATCACTACTACATACTAGTAGTCATTTAAAGATACATTGTCTGCTTAAACTATTTTAATTAGAAATTTAATTAAAAGAAATCGCATAAAGATTTTTAGTAAAAGGCGATTTATGACAACATTCTTTTAACAGCCGCCGTAACGTATTGGCGCTAAGCACTTAAATATAAACTCACGGGGTGTCTACCTAGATATATATGTTGTCCAGTTTTGTGGGTAATAGCATTTTTACGGATCTATCTGGCTAGCTACATATACACATATTGTAAATCTGCGGTATATGAAAGGCGGAGTATTCTTGGCGAGCACGTTTCATCACTCCCGGTCTTATTGTCAATAAACATTGTGAAATTGATGTCAGTTTTTAGTGTTAGACCATTGTGTAGATAGAAAAATGCACATAGTTATTTAGTTTATGTCATAATTTATCCAATCGCATTATAAATACGAATTTCTGTCTGAAAGTATATTTAAATATTATAATTACGCAGTTATATTGTTACGTTAAAGTGTGTAATGTAATATTTTTGGATGTTATATAATTTTTTGGAGATGTGGAGAATAGTATATTCCTAAAATTAATTTGATGATAGATGTATATATTAGTTATATAAATTTCCATAATTCCGATTATTTACGTTGTACAAAACAGCATTAGCTTATTAACACGCACAAGAGGTCAATTTTTTTTTAATAAAATGACCTTTATAGGCAACTACAAATAAAGAGGATGAAACTAGTTATTTTTATTTATTTGCATTTGCTTTCTAGTTTTGTTTTCCCCACTAACTTTTTTAATTTTTTGTATTGGAATTTGGAATTGTATGAAATATTGGGTATTGTTAAATTGAGATCTCTGAATTATATAAGTGGAGAAACTAAAAAAATTTGAATTTGTGTTTGTATTAGCCAAAATTTAGAATGCGGGAAATCGTCTTAATTATTTTTGCGCCTTAAAAAAACTTGAATATTACTGATTAACAAGTTTTAACTATTTGTTGTGGTTATATAGACCATATTAATAATCAGTAATTTCACTAGATAGATAATATTTTTACCATTAATTTAATATCTTAATAATGTAATAATTGCTGTTATAGTTACTGTATATAAAAAAAAAACCATGTATTATCTTGATACGAATATTTATTTAACTTGCGAAAAACTTTATGAGCTTCTGGAAACAAGATTTTGCTGAAAACTTCCTAGAACTGGTTAAACGTAAAAAAAGAAAGGAGGGAGTAAAATTGTATCATTTAAATCAAGGATGAATAACACGCGGCCCGCCACATTTATAAAATTTAATTAATTTTATCGACTTTCTCTATCAGCATATTATAAAATTAATTATAACGAAATGATAGTACACACTCAATTTGTATATGAAAACTATAAAATTTTTTGGTTTAACTTTATTTATTCCAAAATAAAGAAAAATGTATATTAATTGACTCATTGATTAAAAAGGTTGCTCACCCCTGATGTAAATTATTTCTAAAATAAATACAACGAATAGAAATTAGAATTCATTAAGATGTAGGTATTGTTTATCATAAGGTATTTCTAAAAGTTACAAAGATACATAATTGGGGCTAGTAAATGTCATGGCAGAAACTACTATTAAATAGAATGGACTAATCCGCGAGACGTGTGATAGTTAAATAGCTACTGCGACCCTTTTAACCTATAAAGTCTTTTTTATGCAGGTAATCGTGTATTATTCCAGAGGCTAATAAAGTTTTGCGCGTGTGATATATTATTTTCTTAATATAAGATTTGTTAATTCATATTTATTTCAATAAATTTCCATTGCACATTTAAAAGTATTTTATTTCAGATGCTTCAAGGAAAAGTCAAATTGAGAATGTTTAAATATTTTAGGTAATTTACATAAAAATGAAATTTCTATCAATCGGTGGATCTAAATTATGGCTTATTACAGCATGAACTTCACCTGGTGATAATTAAAAATGGCCCTTGCACAAATAGTGATATAAAGCTTTTAACTGTAATGGATTTTTTTTTCCGGATGAAGTTGATGCTTTCGGCCACTATTATGGCCGCGAAAGCTTAATCGGATCCTGAGCTCGCGGATCCGGACTCCGCGAGCTGAAATATATATATATATTATATTTCACACACACTGAACATATTCATATACATATTTCATATACACTGAATAAAAAAGAAATTTAAATAAAATATTTTCGAGTACATAAGTTGGAGCATCCTTTTTGTGTTGCGGTACTAGCCGGCCGACGGTTCTTAGTGACCACTTCATTTGTTTGAAATAGTTAATAATAAAAATTAGAGGGTAGTAAAATAAGTAATGTATAAGCAATTAGAATTTAGTTAAGAGAACGTAATGTTTTGATAAATCTACTAAGATTTTAAGACATTATCTGTAATGTAAAAACAAATGTATATGTAAGAAAATAAATAAATACAAAAAAAAAAATATGTAAGTTATATAATATGAGGGAGAGGAGAGAGACGAGGGAAGAGGATTTGAGGAAGGAGAAAGAGGTGGGAAGAGAAAGGGGGAGAAAATACAATAGATACTTATGTATATAAACTGTACCTTAACCTAATTCCGTACTCGGAGTACGAAAAACGAGTCGCGGCGGCGCGGACTACGCGATCGTCGTTTATTTAGTATATATCAGTTTAGGCCGAAAATGGAAAGGATTGAGGAATGGAAAAAGTGTCGCTGTTTCTCATCACGATTACAATGAAAGAGTAACGAATCTATTAATTTTCTACAATTGCAGAACACATAAAACACTTTGACTTTTTATGATTATGATAACTTTTAGTATAAGTTTGGTACTATAAATTTACTTAAATATAAGATGATAATTTTAGGTTTAAATTAATACACTCATTTATTTATGAACTATTTATTTTCGCTAAAATGGCATTTAGCAGATATTTAAATAAAATTAAATATTGATCACAAAGGTTAAAAAGTAAATTTAGTTATAAGAGTAAAACAATTAAGAAAATTATTTATGGTTTTTATTAGGGGCAGGTAAGTGAGAATTAATGTCGTGAGATTTAGTTTTGTTTACAATTACCAACCGGACTTTTTTCTTCAGATTAATTAATTTATCTATGATTATTACGTAGAGAGTAGGATAATTAAATATTCTTAATTTTAAAACGTCGAAATTACTTATATGATTATTAAATGTTCGGAATAGTAGAAATATCAGCTCCATATTATTAAGACATCAATATTCCCCAGTGTCTTTTATCGTTGATTGAAACATGTGTTTACAATTACATAATTAAAATTTATACAAATCGTGAATGCTAACTTATTGACTTCTAATTGTGATCAAGTTAACAAATTTGGAAATTAAATTGTATTAATTCGGTTATGTCTTTGATAAAAATATTCTTAACTTAAAGGCTTGTACAAAATGTATGATTAGCATTAGACAATTATAGAAATTATTCTTTAAAGACTATTTAAAATTATATTACATTCCAGAATAATATTAATAATTAGTTTCAAAAGTGATAATTGTAATTAACTTATATAAACATTAATATAAATACATGTGCGCAAAAACTTAAAAATGATTTTTTATACCTATCTTACACAACAAATAATAAGATAATAAACTTATTTTACAATTTGTGCTTCAAATAATGTACATAAAGTCTTTTTTGCTAATAATTTTAACCTTTCGTTAATATTTAAGATTAAATAATTTACGACAAATGTTAGTCTTATGCACTTGGAATTAGTTATAACTGTATTAACCGGGTCTATATCTTTTCGTATACTAGTTTTAACAAATCGTAATAAGTTTGAAACGAGTATAAAATTCATAATTATGATATATTAGTATTAAAACAGCTGTTTTCGTGTCATAATGGCTAAGCTTTTGTCCTAAAACTCGGAAGTACCTAGTTTTATTTAGGTCTTTCGAACTCACTTGACTCATATTGTAAATCTGCTGATAACAGCATTGCTATTTTACGGCTGTTAATATATAAGAGCCTGAGTGTTCTGTGCTAACACTTCACTATCCATGGTCTTATTGCCATTAAATGCAAGCAAAATTGAGGTCAAGAGTAAATCTAAAAATAATAAATACCTTTTTTGCTGTTGTGTTTTTTCTTTTGGCAGACTTTTTAACAACTTTAATGTAAAATCTTATTTTTTTATTTTTTTATCGAAGTTTACATTTGTAGTAATTTCAAGTGCATGGTGCTACGTCATTATATCTATAAAAAATTACACTTATATGATAGGCATATCGGTAACTGAAATAGAAGATTACTCAATAACTCTTATATTATTTATATATCTTAATATTATTTGATCCCAAGTATCAAAGAGTGTATGTGCAGTATGTTTTTGGTTTGTTAAGTATGCACGGGATCTTCGAAGCTACGAATTGATTTATTACTATGTTATTCATATACATTTTAACTACAGGATTTTCTCCCAGGCAAATCTGATATGTTTAAGTTTGGCGACTTCGGTATATCTAGGCACAAGAATGTTTAGCCTATCAACTTTAACTGTTACATAATATCTTATTTTGCTACGTTCGATGCTATGTTAAAATATATTAAATTTTGAACATTACTTATAGAACAATTAGATTCTATAATAATAGATAGCCAAGGACGAATCCAAATGTTGTTAATAGGATGTTATTATTATTTTAAGGTAATATATTTCGAAGTGGTATTTCAATAGGAACCAAAATTTATAATTAATCACAATTACCTTTTATGTGGCGCTATAAATCTTATTATTAACTGAAAAATGAACACGTCATAAGAATATAAGAAACATTAATAAGAATGAAAAACATTAATTATTTTATATTTTGGGTAAACAATTGCTCTATTTGCCTTTATCTAATATCACAGCAACGTTAAAATAAACTATAAGAGCATACATTTTTTATAACTCTTTTATTTGGTATGCATTGTAAACAGTTAGTTGTAGATATAAAATAATAATTTTGTACATCATAAATTATTCACGTTTTTTGCGAACTTCAATATAAGCCTGCAACCAGTAATTATCATTTGAATTAAATTATATCGGACTTTTATCACAGCTCAATAATTATTTTGATTTAGAATGTTACATACAAAATCAGCTGTCAAACGATTTTAGTTAAACTTAGAACTGGTATAGTAAATAACGTATACGATAAGAAAAATCTGTTTGCTTCTGAAAATTTGGATCCTGTTGTAATATTTGTAGACTCGTTCGCGAAATATGTTGACGGCTTTATTAAATCCACTGAAAAAGAAATAAAGATTAGTGAAACAGCACAAAAGTTACCACGACGTCGTGTTGTAAAATCGCAGTAGAAAAATCACGTTTCAGTAATCATTATTAATCGTTCAAACATTGTTATTGTACTTTATATGATTTTATTCTAAAAGATTGATCTTGATGTTGCTTTAATTGAAAATAAATATGGAAAAGAAGTATGTGTGTAAAAGAAATTGGGCTAAAAAGCGTGAAATGTTATATGGTATAGTTACAAAGATATAAGAAACATTTTTGCATTTAATAAAACTATGATTTTTTTGCTTCAATAGTCTTTGAAGATAATTATGTTTGGAGATTAGCGTTATATAAAAATCAAGACCTTCAATATATATATTTATAAGCGGTTAAAGTGTGGTTACTATATTATACACTTATTGGTTGTTTGCGTAACTGTACTAACTGGGATGAAGCGAACAAATGCCGCATTCAAATAGTCCATATACATACATGCAGCGTTTTAATTAAATTATCGTGGCATTTAAGAACATTTAAATATTTTCAATTCATACAATGTTGCTTAATTTATGCATTTAACTATATTTACATAAAATAATTGTATTTACAATTTTTAATATCTAGGACAGCGGTCATTTCGTAAGACCTACGAGATTTCTAGTATTTATATGTATAGATTAGTAGATTTGATTATTACCGATTACAGTGTCATTTCTAACATCTGCAAATTTGTCTTCGATGTTTCTAAACTCCGGAATGGTGCTGACACAAATAACTTCCAGTCGTCCTGTTGCTAAGAGTTGTATTTCAGATACTGACACATAAAGATCGCGACCACGGCTTGGTCTCCGGCTTCTGTGCCGACTGCTTGAAAGGATTGCGTTTTGTTGATCGAGATCAATTGGTTCGATCTGTAAAAGGTGATATGGCTGTAAATAAATGTTAATTGCATTAGACAAATCAAAGATTCACAACATTTCATTTGTTATTATATACATTATCATGGCAAATTGTGTTTTATTCAATTCTTTTTTAATATCTCTTTATAAAAATGTCAATAATTGTCGTTTAGTAATGTTGTGTTGATATAAATTTTATGTTCAGTGAAGGTCCGTTGCCTTATTCTCCACAAAAAACCGTTATAGTGCTATAGGAGGTGAGAATTCGCAAGAGTACGGAGCCACAGTCTGAACACGAAACTAATCGTGGCCCTAAGCAAAATAATGGTCCCGTTTTTTTAAGGAAGGTGGAAATTTTTCAAAGAGATACCCACTAAAACTCTTTCGGTTCTGATTGTTTTAGGCGATTGGAGAGGTAGCGAGATCGCTGATCGGAACACAACGGTAACCTCTAAGAATATGCTTCAATAGTTCGGCCCGGGGACTAGTTCATGCAGTTAGGTATAGTTCCAGCGGGTGACAAAATTTTCAGATAATCTCTCACTTAATTTTGGAAGAATGGCGAAGAAGTATCTTTATGTAGATCTTTTCATCAAAAAAAAATTAATTTGTACCTATGCTTTATTAGATTTTAAAAGCGGTAATTTTCAATTCGCTAGTACATTACATTACTATTCTTAATATGTCATATGTGGATGTGGATCAAGACAATAGCTTTAACCTCTAGATTAAAGTCGCGTGTGCCGTCGAATTTAAGTCCGTGTATGATTGTAGTAATGTACGCTGTTTCTGTATGAGTTATATATATAGTCTTGTGAGATATTTAATAACCATATGTAAGTTGTAAGTATTCATTAAGCTTAATTTATTTAAAAATTATAACTCTGAACTTTTTAACACCAGCAGTTAGTACCTATAGCGTTTTCGTATCACGTCCTAGTTTTGTATAATTACACAGTTGGACACACTTAAGTCATTTTTATAGTCTGCGGCGACCTTTTTAGTTATATCGTACAAAGGCTCGGGTCAGTTGTAGGGAAATTAAACTGTTTTAAAAAAGAACACAATCAAATATAATTTTATTGTTTGTGAACGTTGTTTTACAATTTAGAATGTTGAATTCCTAAGGCTTCAATAAATTTACTTTAGAAATAGAAATAAAAATTGTAAATTGTTTAGTTTTAATGTGAAAATTTTTCCTCTTTAAAGGATAATCATAAAATAAGAACTTATACAAAATGTAAACATAAAGTGGGAATTGACCAAGTATCATCATCCTAATTTTTATCGAAATATAAGCGATGTGATTCAATAAATAAAAAGGTTTAAATTACAAGTACACAATACAAAAAGGTGATTTTAAAACCATTTGTTATTAATGTCCTCACTATCTGAATACGTTTCCATCGATTTATTATACTCGCAAAATTGGGGACATCTATGTATAGCGCTGGACATCAATAGGCTGAGGTAAATGATGAAAATGAATGTATGAAACTCCGAAAGTCACAAAGTGAATTACCTTTATTTGACAAAGATAAAAATGCGAATAAATACTTTGTGACTCATAAATTCAACGGCATGGTAAATGGTTTTCTCTTGTAGTTACAAAAATGATTTAAAGCAAAGATAACGTTTATCGCATCTTAAAATTTATTTTGTACTTAAAAATGCAATTACCTTATCTAAAATTGTTAGTAAAATATTTAAGCCAAATGAGGCTGCACCCATTTTTAATTAAGTGACGTCTTTTGGTCTTTTACTTGCATATTAAATAAGCAATTGATAATTATCTATACGATTAGTAGGAAATGGGAATCGTTATGCTATAATTTTTTTTTTAATTTATCAACCATTAACGATTTCTTAATACTAACCCATATACATGCAGGATTAAAAAGTAAGATCAATATTGTATTCGTTGCATCAGTTTACTTCGTTATCTTCATTAATCATTTTAGTAGTTGTCAATTTTGCATCGACTATGATTTATTCAAGAGTGTTCCTCATCAAAAAAATTTTTTTTTATGTACTTTCGATTCTAGTCGACCAAACGGATGTTGGCCAAAATTTTAATACTTGCTTATTTTGACAGGTAAAGTTAAAATAACGGTTAACTAATTTGAGCCTTCACTAAAATAATGAACTATCCTACTTCCGGTAAGCGAATTTTTACTCCGGTATAAATATATCGCAAAATATACAGTGAGAGAAACGGTGTTTCTCAGTCCAGCGTTTATTTGCTTTCAGTTTCTTATTCGATAATCTGATGTGTTTACTCCTACCTGGTTTTCTTTTAGGCTGCAACCGGGTGCCTTAGTGGCAACATGAGAAATATGATTTAGGGCTAGTACGGGAGGTGGGGCGCTGCCAGATTCATATTCAAATGGCTTTTGGAGTCCTCTTCGCCCACTCCTTTCATTTAATGGGACACGGTACTTGTGGGAATGGATGACCAATTCATCCATCTGTAAATGTTAGTTTTAATAATTTGTTATCGATATAAAATGAATAAAAAAATACAATAATGTAAATGACAAATATCACATCTAGTAATTGTTACACAAAACCAATATTTTTTTATGTGCGTTAACTGTCTATAAGAAGTATGGTGAGTATTTTGTTGGAAGAAATAGGCAACTATACTTATTTAAAAATCTAAACTTATTTTCATAGTTAAAAATTTATATTTATGTCGTATGTTTTTGAATTTATAGTAATATGTATCAAGTTAAACGGCGTAAAGTATTCTTTAACAGAGATTCGTATTTCTTAAAAACTTTTTATTACCTAATAATTCTTATCGAGTCTACGAAATACATACGTTGCTTATGATCTCATACCTTCTGACCATTAATGAACCATGTTATATGCGGTGCAGGGAGAGCCGGAGCCGTAGTACAGTTTGCGCGAAGTGTCTCCCCGAAACTAATGTACCGTGTTGGGAAGTCGATACGGGGATGATGCTTTTGCGGATCTGCAAATGGTTGGGCTATTATAGTAAATAAAGCACAGATATAGTTAATAAATTATAAATACAATAATTTTATTCAGAACTTTTTTTTCATTGTCTTTAATAATATCAATTACATTTTAAAGTAGTATTAGGCAAATTTGTTTAAAGTATTGTATATAAAGTTCATATATTGTCTTAAGCAGTGTCGTTAAAATGTGCAGTTTTCTTCTTCCCTCGCATAAATAAAGTGTCTTTAAATTTTCCTTTAAACGTATCGAAATTGCATTTAAATCGTTTCGCTCTTTGGACATTGTGTTACGTTCTTTAAGACTCTTACATGCGAGTGAGCTGTTTATTGGTGGACAATTCAATTTCTATATTTCGGTCTTTTTGAATTGAGTCGAAAAAAAATAGTCCTTGATTTCATTTCACGTTTTTTTAAATATATTTGTTATTTCATATTTTTTCAGGTAATTATCACTACAATCAATGAAAAAATTAACAATGGAAGTCTTACGAATAATAAGAGAAGATATATATGTTTGATTTAAAGTGACTAAGGTTTATACATATCTTCGATGATTCAATGGTGTCTTTTAATTTATGTTTAGTTTAAATTTTATTACCAAGGAACAAAGTCGAAAATTCAATAAATAAATGTATAAAAGTTAAAACTCATTTGAGATTCACATCACGACAGGCTCGCTACATGCATTCAAATTATATGCTAATGATTGTGTTTTGAAAGGTAAAATGAATAACTTTCATATTACGCGAAAATATACGCGACTATATTTTCCGAGAAGGATACACACACATATATTTTTCGCATAAATTACTGGAATAGGAATAACATAAATCCATAAACTTTTGTATTTTGTGAAATGATACATATGAACATGAGAAAACATTAAAACCTTTTTTTTATTAGTTAAAGTGGTATTGCCAAAAACAAAATCCTATCCAGTTAATCATTAGTTACATAACTATAACACTTACAGTTGCCAAATATAGCGAAAAACGGTTATTAACCCATATCGGCTAAATAAAGATTAATTTAAAGATATGAACTGTAACATATATATTAAAAAGTGTATCTAATTACATTCCTAAGTTGATTTAAACGACGTTATGTTATTTACTCAATATCAATCCAGCACTAATGAGCTGCAGTCGGCAATCAGTTTGAAAACCCGCAAGCTAATTGCTGTTAGCACAACCTTTCGTTTTACTCAATTTATTTATTTATAATGAAAAGTATGATTCGTTGTAACACACTGATCGCTTTATTTGTTTACCAACGCATACAATTTTATTACTGTGTTTATATTGCAATCTTAATTTTTAAATTTAATCAGTTTATTAATTTATTTAATTATAAAGACAACATCATTGCAACATCAGGTTGGAGCACCATTAAGTACTACTAATGAAGTTTATGTTAAAAAAATGATTACCACAAAATTATAATAGAAAAAAATATATTTTTAATGTAACAATAATTTAAATTAAACTAGAATTTATTAATACTGCTTATTAAAAATACTTACGAAAAACCGTCAGTTGCTTCGAGCTAGACTCTTTTGTATAAATAGGCGTATCTAGGGATACTTCACAAGAGTAGCTTCCACTTGCTGCGAAGTCTAAGTTTTGCAGGATTATTGAGTTTTCCGTCGCTAAAGCTATCTGCAATAAATCATCGATTAAAAAAGGTTTTAAAGGCGTTGTATCTCAAAGGTATTTTGAGTTATGAAACAACACAAGTATAAACAGATCTATCAGTGCTCCCATTGTTGGGGCTCCCTCTCTTCTTGTGAAAGATTTAAGGCCATTTATCCACGACGCTGGTCTGAGTTAATCTTATTAAATAAAACCTTTTTTCCAGTCCTTATTCAATATTTTTATACCTTTTCACTTATATTTCGTCACATCATAAATCTTTATTTAGTCATGAAATCCTTGCGATATGCGGATCAGCGAGCACTTAATGTTTATTCAAACAGAACAACATCGTATTTTGTGGTATACTTTTCAAGAGACCTATGTCCAGCAGTGGACGTCCATGCATGAAATAATGATGATGATGAAGTGTTGATAAAGGTGACTGTAAATTCGGTAGTTCTTTTTAGCAGTGATTTCCGATTAGTTGTCTTTTATGATACCCCAATGAGAAAAGGGCTATTCACATCTGTTTTTCCTGTGGCGTTATTATAAACCTAATATATGAAGTTCTTCAAAAAGGGCGTGTAAAGGTTTTAGAGAGTCGGCAACACGCTAGTGGTACCTCTGGTGTTACTGGCGGTCATAGATGGGCAGGCTACAAGCTTGAGTGTCACCCAAGTAGGTTAAAAAAAAGTAATTAAAAAATCCCAAAAAAATTGCGAAAGGTTCAAGTAAGAAAAATTTCATAATTTTGCTGAAAAGTCGTGGTTATATGGGAGAAAAAGCTTATAGACGTGAGTGCTATCTTCGGTACGTGCCACGAAATTCTTCCATTTTATAATTCAAGAAGAGTTTGTTGAATTTATAGCCTTATCTAAAGATCAATTTTAACATACGACATTAGTATTTAAGTATGAAAAAGCAAAAAAGTGGAACGTTGTGGGAACTAAAAAAACTCCCAGTAATGAGTTTAAATTATAACAAATGAAAGCATTTCCTTTGTATTTCTCTTCATTTAAACTGAACCTAATTAATAATTGTTTTTTGTACGAAAAATTGATTAAATATTTCTACTTGAAGAATCGAAAAATAGAAAAGCTCTTATTTTACACTTTACCGTTTTAGTAAAAAACGTGGTCATGTACTCGTTATAAATAAACATTTTTTTAGTAAACAAAACATTTGACTTTGGATAAGTGTATACTATAAGGGGTCTAAGGATGAAGTTTTCTTAAAGTAAATAATTTTGTACTCTTCAAATAAAAGGCGACAATAAATATACATAATTCCCTTTATAATATGTTCGTAATACTTTAAAAGAGTTTCTGTAAATGAAAAACAAAGAAGTTTGACTTAAATTTTGTTTGAATTTAAAAAGTTAAACGTTGAACGTAAAATGGAAATTTTAATAACGCCTTAGTATTTCACCATTTCACAGGTTGCACACGAAATTTAGTTAAGTTTTGTTGTTTGTAGGATAGGAAATAATATGAACTAGTACGTATATCGAATTAAACTTGTACCCTCTCTAACCCTGAGTGACCTGAAAGTGAGGTCGACCTGTTACCCTCATGCAGTTAAATGAGCTATGTGCATGCAACGGAAGGTGAAGCACACTGAATTAATTTTAGCTTTTTACATTATTGTTTTGCTATTAACGCATATCTCATGAAAACTGTATAATTGCATAAAAATCAAGGACTGTTTTAAAGTATCGTCTAAAAGTATATTCATATTCAATTTATTCTTCTTACAACTAATGCTTATATTCCAATGGTAAATATCAGTAACACCGGTTAATCAAATCTTTACTATTTTTACATTAATGATTTGACAGAACATTCATCGACATTTTTATTTTATATAAATATAGAGACATATACATACAATATGCAGTATTTTGCCATCCTATTACATATTTAATTAACATTACTCTTTCTATCCTTTATGAGTTTCTGGGCCCACGGTTAAGTAAGTGAAAATGCTACTTAGTCATTAAAAATGTTTTAATGACTTCTATTGGATATACATTAATGAACAAATAAAATTTTACATGAATGCATAGAGTAATTTTGAAATATTATTTTCGACATTTTAAGATAAAAAACTTGCTTCATGATAAGTAAGAGAATTATCACAAAGTTTATACGTTGTTTTGTAATTAAATATTAAGTGAACCTTTTACAAAACGTCTTCTGTAGTAAATAGCGCGGTTGTTCTACGTGTAACTTTGACCCGGAAAATTAACTCCACCCGGGCTATTACACGCTTGGTATCCGTGTTTGTTGCCCTTTTAAGGCGTGTTAATATATCAGGTAATTTCACGAAGTTTCTACTGTTCTGAAATAAAGAAATGAATAAATACTATGTATTCTAAAGACAGGAAACGCGCCGCTATTACACTTACTACTATTCCATATTACTATTATACTACCACATTATGCATACTGGTGGTAAGTATTGATGACGGTAGGAACCATCGCAGCTCCAATTTAAACTGGAAATAGTAGTGTGCAAACATCATTGTGTTCCGTCTTCAAGGGCGCTATGTGCTAGTGAAATTACTGGGGAATCATGACTTAATACCTTATGTTTCAAACGACGAGCGTAATAGGGTGCAGTGTCTATATCTTAACCAGCGGCACGTTGTTATGGGCATGCGTATCACTACCATCAGGAGAACGGATTGCTGGCCTCGTTGCCTCACCGAATAAAAACAAAACTTATTCAGCATTCAAAAGAGTTTATTAAAAACACAGATAACAATCTAGCGCTAGGACTGCCTGTGCTAAAACAAAATTACGACTAAGTTATATTAAATATAGTCATTAATGTCAGATATGTAATATTTCATATAGATATGCGTTCTATATTTTTAATATCTTTTATATCCTTACTATCACCTTTTTTTTATGCGGGAGAATCCTTTTGCGGACCGTGCGCCGGTGCCCTGGGTGGACCCGAAAGGGATGTGTGGGACTCGGTCTGGGCGGCCACTACCCACTAAACCTACCGTGAAAGCCATCAGCCGATATGAATAGGATGCCCCGGATCTGTCAGCGACAGGGAAGCCCAACGACCGGCCGGTCCCAGCAAACACTGGATTTCTCCCTTTAAAAGGGGACTTCTCCGTCTATTAGAGTAGTCCCCCATCCTTACCTAAAACAACATCTCGCCTCACCTAAAATTGGCTATCCAGTCTGTCTTTTTTATTTAAGTATGTTTTGGAAACTTATATTCCAAGAAAAAACTGAGTATAGTACGAGTATATCAGTTAATTCATAGACACGAGTCTGTTATTAGAGATTGGTTTATCGTTTAATGTGTAAAAGGTGAAACAAAATTTTCTAAAAACGAATCAAAAGACTATGATACAAGTATAAGTTCAACCATAAAAAAGCGAGGTTAATGTAAAAAAAAAGTTTTTTTCTCAAAAGTAATGATAACTAAACCGACAACAAGACAATAAATATGGGAATAATTTTATATATTTAATTTAAGGTTGCCAAAGAAATATTCAAGCTACTTACATTAAGCACCGCTCCTGGTGTAGTGAAGTTCCTGTATGGTGGTTTTCTGTCTCTAATGTACTGAAAAATTTTGGTGCCGTGTCGTAAGAAAACAACCTTATCGAGCAGGTGTGGTGGGACATCGTGTACGCAGCGGAGTCGAACTGAACCACCACGGGCAGCCCAACGATCCATCTGCAGCTCCACACGCACCTCTGTGTGTCCACGGGCTGAAAACATAATATATTAAATAAACCAAACTATCACTATTTTTAGGTAGATGAGACAAAGCCTGGATAATGTTCGCGTGGAATAAGTAAACACGGTTTTGTCATGTATGACATCTGTTATAGTTATACAATAATTTATTTATGTTGGGTAGTTATTTTTTTTATTTATAATGGGTTAACACTCCTATTCTCATACTTTCATTTGACAACGAGGTTGTGGGTGGTTAAGAGTGCCCATCTTGGTCAGTTTACTTTACGAATGTTGACAGCCGGAATACAACAGATCCTTTATACGGGTGTACTGCAGTACGGGTTTAATAAAATTTTATACGTAACCAAACTCATGTTAGATTGCAAGCGGTTAGGAGGCAGTAAAATTATCTCATAAGAATCCATCGAATTACTACAGCAAATATATAGAGAATTACTAGAAGACAAGAGTAAGTTATAATTAAGGAATGCCATTACCAAAGGAGTATAAAACGTTATGCGCGATCATGTGAAATGGAAGCATTAGTGGAAATTTTCTCATCATTGTTGCGTGTCACGAACTATTCCCGTAGAATTTGTGGTTTAAACCATACACGTGATCAAATATAATGTAATATGTAGCAAAAAAATTAGGATAGTACGTTATATTAGACAAGTAACAAAGACCATTTACTTTTGGTTTATAAAAGATTGTGCTATCCGCTATGATAAAATTTAGTGTGTTGTAAATCGTCTGATCATTTTGGTCTAAATTTTCAGCTGGACATGGGTTTGGAACACACGTTTTACGAATGTAGGTAGTAATTGCCGTACTTGTTATGCTTGGTAGTCATGCTTTGGTTTGAGATTTGAAAATCGTGTTATTGCTACGTGGTGTGAAAATAATAAAAATCCTGTAATTGCTATTTGAGAAAAAACGACGTGAATGAAGGAAATCTTAGGATGATATTTTACAAGTTAAAGTCGATATATAAATAATTTTAAATTTAGTTTTTTAATTATGTTAAGTATTAAGATATTTTCCAGCTTTAATTGATTTATATGCTCTGTTCATGTGTTTGCACGGCAGAGCAGAATTCAAACAGAGCAAAGGTCGTTTATAATTTACAATCCCCTATTCGACCACGTACAAAGCGTTTCGCTTCCTCTAACACGTACACGCTGGAGCGAGCGTATCCTCATATACGTGTAATATATTTCACCTACATTAAACATTAACATTGTAGTTTATCATTTCCTTACATTCAGGTAAATAATCCAATAAAATGTTAGTTTCAGGTGTGTAAAAATGTTTAACAAAATAGGTCGAACGGTTGAGCATGAATCCTCCATGTGCTCCATGTTACAGAGTTAACGTGGCATGGTCCATTTTGAGAGGGCAGTACTGTAGGTTTCAGTACCACTGGAGCTTCAAATTCTGCCGTCAAATGTAGTGTCAATATTACTGTTCCAGTTTTAAGGGCGTTGTAGCTAGTGAAATTATTTCTTTTTTTTAACGTGGGAGATATTGGCCTTAGGCCGGCCGGTAGGTTCGTCTTAACTTCATCGTCGATGACCAAGCCACGGTTACTAGAGCCCCACGGCCACGACAAGGCGTGAACCAGTTCGGGGGGAGCTAGTGAAATTACTGGAGTAACTAGACATCTTATGCCTTAGGCGATGATCGCAATATATATATAATATGATGTATACCATTTTATATAGCGCCACGTTGTTATAGGTGAGCGAATCCGTTCAATGCATAACTTCTCTCAACAAATGAAAAAAAGTAAGTGTATGAAGTGATCACTGATCATTGGATAATCTTAATCATAATACAACGGACATCTTTAGACATATAATGCTAATTCTTTTAGTTCCGTAATTTTAATATCAATGGTACCTTGAAAATTGGAAAAGTAATGGGTAATATTAATTTCTGCCTAATTTTTTACTTAAACATAAGTGGTACTTAAAGTAATGTAAAGTGTTCTTAAAAAATAATTTTTTACAGATATACTATTTTTTTTTTAAATTAAACTTTTGATTCGCATAAAATACTCGTAAAAACTAAAAGTTATACAGTTACGGACTGTAGACAATGAGAATTCCGCATGCAGTTTGCAAATGTTACTGCCTGTACAGTTATGGTTTAAAGTTTTAAAAGTTATAAGAAAATTTAAATTGAATAACTACTTTTAAAATACACTCATAGTTTTTAACCTCTTAAAACTTGACTATAATAGAATATAAGGGGTGAAAACGACGCTATTTCCTGTTTTGTTAGTAGAGAATAATGTATTTTTAAATAAATATTTTTGATTAAAATAATCTAAAAAAAAAAAGCGTCAGATTATTTCAATGACAGAGTTATTTCTTTTATTTTTATGGAATACGTTTTTATACTTGTTTGAATAGTCTTTATCGTATTACATTGGAAATCTTGACATTTATTTCTTAGTATTAACAATAGATTTTTTGATTTTCTTTTTTTTCTACGGTTCTATATCCATGTTTTTAACCCTGTAATCATTAAACGAAATATAAATTTCAATATTCTTATATATAGATATAAAACTGCAGAGAAAAACAAAGTTCTTTGTCCCGTTTTTCTCTAATTAAATTCAGAAATGACGCTGCATGTAAATGGTAACCCAGAATACTCTTTACTTTTTGTCGCTCTCGGTACTTCCACTAGCACTCATTTTACTAATTAGTATTATTACAATATTAATTCCTAAATTATAATCCCCTCTGTTTCTATACAAGTATTAAAAATACTATAAAAATGTGCAGTGTTAGACGTAGGAGATAAAATATAAAAAAAATAGAAATATGTCAAAAGTAGGATTTATGAAGTGATAGTATATATAAATTTCGAAAAAGCTTAGAGATGTATGTAGGAGTATATACTTTAAATTTACAATTCATGTGGCTGAGCACATACAAGATACGAGTCGCGTGTTTTTAAATTTAAATTCAGATAAGATAAACAAGACTTACGGACTTTTCCTTCGGTGCCATTATACAAAACAGCAAATTACAGAATATAAACCGTATTATAATAAAAGTTTAAGCAAAATATTTCATAGTGTACTTATAAATAAAAAATACTTACTTATTTTAAAATTAAACAAATTATTACACACATATCTTAAACAATATCTTTTCAGTATACATTTTGATTTTTGTATTATTTTAATTTAATAGATACATATCTATTTAAAAATACTTTTTGTTCTTTATTCCACATACAATTTTTTGTGGAGAGGTTTGTTTTCGATAATATTTATGAAAAGACTTGTTATGTACAGCAAATAATCCAATAATAAAAAAAAATGAGTTTAGTCCTATAAATTTATTTATGCACTATAGTTGAATATGATAATGTTTGTTTTCTCGGAAGTCTCTACCTCTTTATTTTGCTCTAACAACATAATAATTAAAAAAAATCCTGTTTTAGTGTCATAATACGAATTATTACTTATGACTAATAGCATGCAGATGCTTTTTCGAGTAATAATGTTATTATTTGAAACGTTCGTAATTATATTAAAAGAAAATAAATAATTTAAACAATATGGATGTGTTTCTAAATTACAAGTAGTTTATGGATAAAATGTAAAAAAAATGTTAACATAATGAGTTCTAATATGTGCTATTATAGAATAATTATTATTATAACAAATTTATTTTTTATTAATAATATATAAATAATAATAAGAATGTTGTGAAACATTACGGTTAACGTATGTAGTGTAAGTTATTGATTTCCGTGGAAGTGCGGACGCGGACGAAGAGGTTAAAAGGAAGACCGCTGTCTAAACATTTGTAAGTAACCCGACCCTTTCGCGAATCTCATTTTTAATGCAGGGATCAATGTATCTTTCCTGACCTTTAGTAAGATTAAATGTATTTATATTGTAATTAAAAAAAGTTATAATTATTAAAAACGGCTTTTGTTTAAACAACCTTCATACAGTAGAAGTTCGTGATGGTATTAAGGACACTAAAAGTAATTGCTACTGCGTCCAATTACAATCGCTTAATAAAATTAAGTTTTTTGTAAGTATTAATAATAATTTACGTACATACATCGTTAGTTGTCACTTATAATGGCATTACTTCATGCAATATTCACGAGCTGTATATCTGATAGAATAGATACACGAAGGCACATTTAATTAATTTAATTAACAGGTTCATGTCGTTAACAGTTTGTTTATGATAGTGAAAGTTATATTTTGCTAGTTAAAGTCGTACCCTTGACAACTTTTAACAAAAATTATTAATTTTAATTTATACTTCTTGCAAAATAGTTATACTGATTCTTTTGGTTAATCTTCAGCCGAGTAGTATCTAAATTGAAAAAGCCTTCATCAGAATATATGTTGTGTTGTAAGTTTATGTGTTGAGATTTATTTAAAATAGAAGGCCAATAAAGTAAATATTCTCGTTTCTGTTTCTAACATTACAAACGAAAAAATTGATTTATTGATTAGTTTTTGTTATAATTAAACTTTAGTCCAATTTTAAAGGTGCTTGAAAAGCGTAGGAAGTACGCATATTAAAATCGTAACTATTTCTTAGCGAATTCGTAAATATTTGTTAATTTTGCGCGTTTAAGAATAATTTGACGTATTAATTATTAAAATTAACCATAAAAAGTATTTGTATTAAAAAATAAAATGACAAGTTTTTTTAATTTATGTAGAATTTCTAGTAAAATGTACTTTAGTAATTATAGTTATTTATCTATAAGATCTATTATTGTATCCTTTTAAAATATTCATATTAACCTTCTCCACTTTTTATGAGGAAAATGTTAAAGAATTTTATCATAATAAAGTAATAAATACATTGATGGAAGTCAGCTAGTTGAATTTGTAAATTTTTTTTTTATTAACCATCATTTTGTAATAAAAAGTTTATTCTTCTTACAGGACACTAGTAATTTTTAATGCTTTATTCCAATGTGCTCGGTGGTTTATGTATAGTGAGAAATACTAGTGAAACGCGAGATGTTCCGAATTCGTAATATTGGGATCAACTTCCATCAAGTTTCATGGAGAGTACTAAAGTTTTTATCTATACATTTTACTTTTAAATTATTAACAAATCTATTCATCTATAAATATTAAAATAGAAGCTAAAACTTAAACAAAGTTGAACATGTAATAAATAAATGATTATTAACCAATTAATGATTGAGGGATTCACGTCATTTACACTATTACGTCATCTCTGCAGCCGTATATCAGAGATCATATTTATCTTAATTTATATCTAAGATTGTTTAATAAAATTTTTATTCATGTTATATTATTAAAGTGAAATTAATTTTACGAGACTACAACTACACTTCTAGTTTGGTTATTGAATAATACAAATAACTGTAACAACTCAGATATTATTGTCATTATTTAAATTACTTGAAATTAATTAATAATACTAAATACAATCTATTGGCACCGTTTGTGTTATGACCGAAGTTATATATCCTACTCGAAAATTTTTGCGTAACTCGTTTGATGCTATTTTTAGCTTTGCAACTTTAAGTTGAAATTCGTTCATTTTTTGGCATTTGAAAAAGTTTGAAACTCTATACGTTTGACTGCACGTTTCAGTGGTTAATTGGTTACTTTCTGTACTATTACGTTGAGAGGGTACATATAGTAAAGATTTCTCTCAAGTCTCTATAAACGAGGGCTAAGTTTGTCCGGAATTTCACTTTGATATTTCCTTACTCATGATATTAATAAAATCTTTTGGTAGGTAATGCTAGAAGAAGTTTAACCGTTAAAACTGCCAAAAGTAAATAATGCGATAGCATACGAAATATTCGTATATGTTTTAGCTCGTTTTACAGTATTTTTTATCAATCGAATTTTGTTCATGACGACTGCTGTTGTTTTCTATTTCGAAAAGGAGTATTAAGTATGGCCAGGCATAAAACAGTACCTGTGTTACGTGTTTTTATTTCTAAAAGTCAATGTTTAATTACTGCTACGTACCATATTTGTCAAAAAAAGTTAATGACAGAAGTGATAAGTAATCTAGGTTATGATGTGATAAACATTACATTATATCTTATACCTTTAATATTTACTATTAACATCTTGTTAATGCCGGGAGTCAAACGCGAATGCTGAAATGAACGAGTACTGGAATTGTAGGTACTTTACGTATTCCGTATGCGAAATTTTATATTATTTCTAACAATATTATTTGATATGTGTCTTTAGAGTAATTATTAGAATTTTCTAATGTTTTTAAAATTGAGTCACAAACAAGTTTATAAATTTGATGCACAGTCAAAGAGTTAGACCACAGTTTTCTATTATTATCTTAAATGCAATTACACGTCAAACAAAATGAATATACAGTTATGTCCTAAATGAAAATAATTGAAGAGATATTTTTTTTACAATGAATAATTGAATACAATACACAATGGATGGCAATTTTAACGTAATAAAATAAATTTCTGCTTCAAAAGCAGCGCTTTCAAATTAGTTAAAATTCATGCTTTAATATCTGAACCACAAATATACATATTTTAATACGTACGTGAAATGTCATAAACATAATTGTTCATTACAATTTTCCATTATGTTTAACTCATAATTTATTTTTTTAATTTTCTCAAAATTTTAGGGTTTCTTATTTTTAAGATACTAATTGTGCAATAAAAAAACATTAAAATAATCTTCAAAAAAGTTACAAAACAGGAAAATACGTTTTCAGAGTACTCCAAATTTCTTAGTTCAAAATTTACGTTGAAACTAAGAAAAGTTTAAGTGCAAAAGTAAAAAATGTAACTAGTACTAACTAGTACAATATAATTTTTCCAACCAAAACCATATAATTGAACAGCACAATTCATAGAATGTTACGGTATGAATTTGACCAGTAAACCTGCGTAACAATACATACAGATAATTTAAACAAGTTAATGAAAAGTAAATCAGTCAGAAAAATGTTTATTAACATTTTATAAAATATTGTTAAATGATATGTACTACAGTAAATAATAGAAATAAGAACATGTAAATGTGACTTTATACACATATGTTTATAGACAGGTTTTGTATTGGTAGATGATAAGATAGCATAAGTATTCAATGGTTTAAATAAAAGGTTAAAAGAAACCTGTATAATAATGTAAGGGCAAAGGAGAACAAAAAAAATTTAACAACAAAATCAGTTTCAATAAAAATTGTTTACTTTTCTTGATTCTAATTTAAGAAAATTTTATAATTTCATCTGCGTAAATTTTGTATCACACAATAAAGTAAGTAGAAAAACTTTGTTAACTTATTGCTGCTTGTTCCACAAAGAAGGAGTAACGAGACCGATTTTTTAACTATGAAAATAAGTATTGTAAAGAATTAAAGAGCACAATAAAATTTATATTTGAATAGTAATAGGGAGTATATTTTGTTACCGAAATATAAGCTGAAGTCAGCGTTTATATAATGAATCGCACAATTTGATTGTTGCTTACAAAATTTATTAATTTGATCGTAATTTTTTACATTATTTTTAATGTCATTATAAAAATTGTTACGAATTAAAATATAGGTTACTTTGGTTAGTTATTTACCTTATTTGTGATTCCATAACAATAAATGTGGTAAACAGTGTTTTTTTTTTATATATTTAATAACAAAAAGGTTTTGTTGTCGTGTTGTGTAATCGTGTGCAAACAGGAATTAAGATTTGTTCTTCATACATACATATATCTATATATATATATTTTTATATATATATTCGTGCAAGAAAAGTCTGTCACTGTAAAAAGAATCTACGAAACCGGCATTTTATTAAAAACTTTATTTTCAAAGTTACAATACAAGGGTATTTTAGTTACTTTTCCTTACAAGTTTTAACTTATTTGTATTTAAGGCTATATCTACGAATACTATCTCGTTCGGTAATTGAACACGCCTTTAGTTGATAAGGAACCATAGACAATCTAAATTAAAATCAAAACTGTATCGTGGATTAAATTAAGTAGTTTAAGTAATTTTGTTACAATAAAGGTAGAGATGTTTTTTTACTCCACGAATTGAAGTTACCAACAATAAAACTTTTAATATGTATGTATAAAAAAAATTAAATGCTTTTTATACTATATATAATAAAATAAAATACTTTAGAATTAATGTCGAAAAGAAAATTTTTTACGATAAATTTTTAACTTGAAATGGCGTAAGCGCCTTTTAGCTACAAACTGCAATGCCGTTCATGATTATCTTTTGCATGCTGGCTGTTTCTTCATGTTTTTTTCAATTAATGTGATCTTTTAATAAAAGTAAAATTTTTGATCTTGAACATCTTTACGTACGTAGATGAATAATTATGAAAAATGAATGTATGGGTTTTATTGTAATATAAGATTCAACATATATAAAATAAATTGCTAAAAGCCAGCTTATCTTTTACGCAATTTCGTAAATAGCTTGATTCTACTTTAGGCAAATCGGTCGCTTTAAATCGCTGATCTATAGAGCGCATGTCAACTTTGTCCATTGGGACGAATGACGAGCCTTATCTACTAAGATCCAACATTGATTGCAGTTTGCACAGAGTGCTTAAGGTAAATTTGATTTGATCAACTTATTTTATTATATCAACTTATATATTTAAATGAGATGAAATCTGATGATGACGAAGATGGGTGGTAAGAATGATTTAGAGAAGAGAGGAATTTTTAAGGTAAGAAAATATCTCAAGAGGTGAATATTTTAATAATGCTTAATGCATTTTGTAGCCTTTTAAAAAAAAATGAATAAATTACAAATATATTATCTCTGATTAAAGATAAATACTAAATCAAAAGAAGGTATAATTAAGAATAATTTTAGAGTGGTTTTGTGTAAAGTAACTTGAAATAAAATTTAAGAAATGAAAAGGTTTTTTCGTGCGGATAAAAAAATAATATTCGTTGGTTTCACTGTATACACAGTGCCCGGTTGACTCGCAGCTGCAACATTTGACGTTTTCATTTTGCTTTTCATTCCAGTTCAATATATAGTGCATCGATTTTAAGAGCTAAAAATATATATTTATAATTGTCAAGATACATATCATATACTCTAAAGTTCGTGTATGTAGTTAGAGCATACTTTAAGTCCTACATTTTCACTTCTCATATTTCCTTTTAAATAGTAAAATTTACTTAACTTATGAAACAGTAAAAAAAAATACGTCTTCTTGTACTTCGAATTTTCATAATTTTTTGAAGAAACTCAGTTGATAAGATTAGAGTTTATGAAAAGTTCTTCTGGTGATAGTCACAACTCCACCGACCTAAATTTTATTCCTCACTTTAATTTATGTAAATTACAACTGCTTAAATGAAACTGTTGTCCTTTACTTTTAAAATTTAGTTTGGAAGTAGAAAATACCATTTACTACTATAATTTCATTGTCTTGTTAACATTTTCTCTATTCACATTAATCATCATATGATCATGGATGGTTCGAATCGTTGACGATGACGTGATGATCGTGATCGATCGACGACGTTAATATAGAGAGTATCATCGTTCTGATCACATTTTATGTTCATATGAGACACATTGATAAAGTTTTAAACAAAGAAATAAAATATTATTACCCATTCAGAGCAGTTACATATTTTACTGTAATTAATAGTTTCCCTCTGCGGCCCGCAATTTATCACTGAAGATAGACGGATAAAGGAAGTTACCACTAAGCTGTCACATCCAGCTTGATAGATGGGTATTTCTGTACAATACTATACAAGTCTTAATTTTTAAAGTAATTAAATGATGTTGATTCCTCTAATAACAAGTTTTATAACATTATTTTTTTAATATTAAACACTACAATCGATGAAATGCTGACAAGAGATGCCGACAAACTAAAAAATGTTAAAGCAATCATCTTGAATGTTATGCGTTTCATAAAGAATCCTAAAACTTGGGAACTATGTTTTTCGTTCGCTGAAATTATGTGATAGAAGAAATATCATATTTATGATGATACCTTAAAATTAATACGTAAACATCAATTAAAGTATTAATTTTAAGAACAAAGAGTATGGTACATCAATACAACAAACTGTTTGGTAAGAATAATTTTAACTATAAAATCATTTTGTAAAAATGTCTTTTACTTTGAACATAATTTTACTTAAAAGTCTTACCAATTTATTTGAGGCAAGTTAAAATTTATAATGACTGTAATTCTTGTTAATCAGCTTAAATGTACATAAAACTTTTATTAAAGATAATTCCATGATAAAAAATTATATGTCTTCAGTTTTCCTTTCGTCCATATGACGTGAATATATTAAGCAGGTGATGATTGTTACTTTAATAGAAAGATTTTATCATTTTCTTCTAAGAATTTCATTACAGAGGTTATGCATAGCGGCTATAGTATTGTCAGGTGGTAGTAGAAAAAGTCATGTGAAGCTAAATAAGTTACTTTCAGTGATCAATATAACTAGAAACAACACAAACACTTGGAAGATTTATGTCTAACATAAAAACGTGCGGGGTAGTTTTGGCGGTGTGACGTGAAATTGAAGTACCCTTCGAATCCTCCCGGGATTTATTCAGATGTATTAGAAAAGATTGAATTATTTACCATATATAATAACTGATTTTAAATAATGAATTATTCTGTTTTGTATTGCTTTTACAAACACTCATGAATGTGGTAATCCAAGAAAAAATTGTTTTTGCATCGTATATAAAAAACAATACAATGACATTACGGGGGTAATGAGATATAACATTTTATTCTACAATGCAACGAGTGCAATGTAATGCTATGTAAATGATTTAATTAATACTAGTATTTGTTATAGTCATATATACCTGTTATCGCATAACTAAAATTTTGTTTACGTATAATTTTCATCTCTATTAATTACCACATCTCTTCACCTCCTGGGTTGACTGGCAGAGAATGCCCATAGGCATTAAGTCCGCGTACTGGACCTTAATTTGAGGTGGTTAAATAAGAAACTAATCAATAAATATAACATATATAAAAGTAGAACATATATAATAGTGAATAATTATCTTAGAAACATTTTATAATCCGTGTGTTCGGTATAGTTACGCATCCCTATATGGCGGTAGTTGCACCCATATTTTTATTCTCCTCTCCTCGCATCAGCGGGTAGTAGTGAAATACCCTCGCCAATCAGATGGCCGTATGGGCTGGTGCGGGGGAGAGAGACGGACAGCGATCGCGCGATGAGTAGTACTACGTCGTCGTTTCGGAGTGACTAGGCCTCGCGGTGGCTAGGCCGAATACGAGTTATCTTACGGAGTCGCCACGGTCACCTAGTGCCGCAGTTCACGTTGCGAGTCCTATTAGTCCTCCTGTGTTTGTGTGAGCCGCTACAGGGAGCGACCTGCAGCCCTACACGCTACAGTGGACGGGCATCGCTCGCGCGCCCAGTGTTTGACTTGGACAGACCGACGACTGACCCTTGACCGACTGACTAATAACTTGGAAGACCTGCGGGCGGCGGAGCTGACGGCGAGTAAGGGGTAAGTACACGCACGCACACGTAAAGATCGGTGAACCTTGTGCCGCGGGCTCCCGTACCCGTACATGTTCGGCACACTGTGTATATCTATATTTCAGAAATCTATGCTCGAAGGTGTGTTAATAATCTTTAAACTATGGAATATTACATAAGGATAGAAATATACTATTCAATTGTTCATAGTAAAAATAGTTAGTATTGAAAATTACTTAAAAAACAATATTTATTTATAACACGTCATAAATATTTGTTCCATCAAAAGATTTTGTGTTACTTAAAATATAGAGAAAATCGACACAAAGTAAATGGTGTAAAAACACAGTTTAATGGGTATGCAAATAAAACAAGATAGTAACAGTCAAATGTAATGGAATTAACAACCTTCTACCGCATCTACCACCGTCCTCGTAGCATTTTAATGTTCTTACAATTGTATTACCTACGGGGGATCACAGTTTGTTTAATGGGAAGACATAAATATTAAAATCACCTCTCCTTTGTTTTTTTTTAATATTTCTCTTTATTACCTAGACTTATTTTAGGTTTTTACAAAATAAACGACTCATTTAATTCGACTATTGAGGCATCAGGCTTTCTCTTATAAAAAGATTTAAGACTACTTATTCATCACGCTGTTAAAGTACGGTTAAAAGTAACGATATTTTGAGGTACCGGTTTTTTTACAAGGTTCATTCTTTTCACCGGAAGTTCTTCAACTGCGTTACAAACTGTGCTATCACAGCTTTGTTATATATAATGGTATATAAGTGCACGTCACACCTTTGTTATATATAATGGAATATAAGTGCACGTCACACCTGAAATTCTAGTGAGAAGTAAGTACATCTTAAGAGAGTCTGCTTGATTTTACGAAAAAACCTCTCCTCTCTTCATTAGTGTATATTTTCTGATATAACAATTTTCGAAATGTATAAAAGGATACATAGTAGGAAATAATTCTTTAAAATCTTCATGATAACTTCGAAATATGTTGAAAAAAATGTAGTACATAAATAAAATGGTGAAGGAACAAAACAATAGCATAGAACTCTCCATAATCCAATTTAAAAGTTTGTTTAAGTGTTGTATTGTGAGTACTACGTACATACAATAAATAGGTCAAGTTGGATTTAAGTAAGAATGGGGAGAGTGCTTAAAATGCATTTAATTATTATAGCCCCGGTTTCATACTTTTGCCTTTATTTAACTTTACAAAGGGGTGTAAGGTGTCCCACATGATACCTCACGAGACCCAAGTTAACCATACCTGTTCGCAACCCCGAACAGGTTCCCCACTTTGTCGTGGCGGTTGGGCTGTAGCAGCCGTGGTTTGTCCCTACGGTGAAGTTAAGAGGAACCTACAGGTCGGCCTAAGGTGCCCACTCCAGGTGAGCTCGAGCAGCTCACCTCGGATTTGTGTCTGTGGGCTGCGGGGAAAGGGTGCAGTGTGCGAGGCGCCGTGCTTACTGCCTATGCAGCCGAGTAGGAATCGTGGGAAGAGAGGAGTGTCGGTATTACGATTCGCCACTCTCATGCGGCGGCGATGAGGCCGCGGGAGAAGACAAGTATCGATATTGCGTTTCGCCACTCAAACTTATTCTTTGTGGCCGTATAATGGCTGACGGTGGAGCCCACGACTAGATTCCCACAGGTAGCCGGGTGAGCTTGTTCTATTGGCTCCCATAGTTTTTGGGTGACGGAATCGGAGAGATCCGGAGGGTCACGGCGCTGTGCCAATAGCGTTCCCGTGACCCTGCTGTAAAGCGACGACAGAGGAACAACGTGTCGGTTTTTGTCATTGCAAGTCCGACATACCTGTCTTTGCCCCCGCGAAGGCAGGTATAAGAAGGTATTTCCCCTACGTTAAAAAAAACTTTACCTGTACTCTGCTAATTAACGAACGCGGCTTTGGCTCCCCGCTAGTCCGCATTGGGCCAGCGAAGAGGGAGACACCCCAAATTCCCTCACTATTGAGGTAGGCCTGTGTCCAACAGTGGATATCTATCGGCTGATGAAGAACTTTACTATTGATAAAGTTATGAAATAGTCGCTTTATCTCTGTCGAGAATGCTGGTTACAATACGAATATTTGTGATATCGTAAAAGTACCTTTACATCATAAAGCATATCTCATTGTTATTATAATTGTGTTGTTTATTTACAAAGATTTTAATATATTTAATAAACATATTCGAAAATTTATTTTAATATTATATTTTTTTTATTATAACGTACATATATTTCTCGTGGAGATCGCGGGAAATCGCAGGATCCGTGCAGCACAGTAGCTATCAGTTAGAAATTCTTTGAAGAAGGCTTACAGTAGAGACCTATCGGCTGAATGTTGTCTTATACGAATTAATTTGGAGGATCACTTTAATAAATGTTATTTTTTAGTAATATTAGGATTAATTTTTATATTTATAACTTTATATTTTAAATAAAAGACTTCCCAAATAATAAAGATATCTCCAAGTCATCGATCCTTGTCTGAGCAAATTTTATAACGTAAGGGAAAAGAATTGCTCTTTAAAAGTTTTGTTGTGGTTGCTATCATTCAAGCTAGTGTAGTTACTGTTACTAAGAAATTATGATTTAAGGCAGTTACATTTTAAGGTCGTTTTGTAATTAAACGTCCATTTATTGAAAAAAGATATTTTCGATATAAAATTAATAATTACAACATTCTTTCTATTCTAACAATTTGTAGCCCCGATTTGGTGAACGGGCATTTTATAATTATGGCGTAGATTTTTAGTTATTAGAGAAAATTTTTATTAGTAATATATATAAATTAAATGTAGTCATTTAGACAAGTAGTATAAGGTTAATTATTTTTTAAACAACCAATACACTGTCGATTACTTTAGGTACAGTACTTATTAAAAATTAGTACATTGCTATTGAAAGATATTTTTGTCTTTGATAACGCGAAGAAAAATTTAAAAAGTAGTATTGTATCATCATTTCAGTCCATTAATAGCCACTTCTGCAGAGAAACCAGCTAATGCCCCCGGTATCATATGAATCTCTTCGATCATCACAAGGACTTAATTTCAAATTGCCGGAGGTCGTCCGTCCTACTACTACTAACGATTTATTATTCGCCTAGATATTTTAAATTTTTTATTTCAACATTTGTTAGTCAAGTTTTTAATTCAATCTCTGATCTATGTGAGGTATTTTTATAAACTTTATCTAACCTAAAATTTTTTTCAATTTCTTGAAACACGTGACGGTATTAATTAATTTTAGATGTACTTTACAATCAATAAAGCGTATTTATTATAACAAAATATAAATATCAACATATACAGGAATGTCCTTTATATATACCATATGCAACCAGTATATAGGCAAGTCGATTTTGTCCTCACTGAAATTGAAACGATGTGTCTCTTGGAATTATTCATAGAATTGTCTCATCCAATTCAATAACTTACTTGGATTTCAGTTTTTCTGCGAATTAAAGTTGTCGCATTTATAAATAATGCATATTCGTTTGATTCGTAAAAGCTACTATTATTGAAAGCAACTGCTTTAAATATAGAGGTTCAAAAGTTATGTATCAATGTCTTAATTTCCAATCACATCTCATTTGAAGCTTTCTTCTTACCATACAATTTGTTATTATAATGTTTAATACAGTATCTGTAATACAAAAATGGTTATTGTCTATTCCAGTGATTCTCAACCACTGTGCCGCGGCACTTTTATGTACCGCGAAATTTAGATAATCCCTTAATAATAAATATACTGTTATTTTTGTAGTACCTATCTATCTTTATATATCATTTTGACGAACAATTAAAATTATTATCATAAACTATTTTACACAGTTTGTTGTTTTAAGTTGTAAGTAAATAATATTTGGGCTTATATTTTCCTACGTGTGCCGCCAAATTTTGAAATAGTTAAAAGTGTGCCGAAATAAAAAAAGGTTGGGAATCACTGGTCTATTCTGATTTTTGAAAAAAAAAAGAACAAAGATAAATACTTTCGTGTAACAAATTAAAAATATTAGGTGAAAGTTGCGTGACTTAATACCAAGTTATACGGTCTATGGGACACTGACGTCATATGCGTTCAACATTTTTCCGTAGGGATAAATAGACATTATTAAAACTATAATCAAATTAGATAAAAATATGTAAGCAATACATTAATATGACACTAAAAAATAGACTATACATGTCGATAAGTGGAAATTTTACTTAAAGTATTAGACAATAAATAATTAAAAAAAGATTATATGAAATCTAATAAAGTAAGTAGAGTCGATTTTCGTTGAATATAATTCCTAATGTTCATTTTAATTTCTGCTGATATACGTTGTTAGGAGCCTCCCAGGACTAAGTTCACAGACGGGCTGTCACTGTCGTCTTGATCGTTGTAAATGTATTAATTCCCCATGAAAAAATCTTTTGTCTTCCTCAGAGCACAGTTTAATTTCTATTGGTAATTTTCTGAACCCTTTGAACTTTGTCTAGATTTTATTTTCCGTTTTAAAACGTTCACCATAATTAAAAGTGTTATATCGCATTCTATATCCGTTTTAGTACTTTATCATTATTTTCTTTCAATTCCCTGATTGTTTATTAGCCATCATATTTTACATTTTCTCTTTATTATTAATATTATTGCAAACATCATGAGAAAACTGTTCCGCCAACCAGAACTGTTAGTGTAATTAATAATGACCTTGATTCTTTTCCGGTGACAAAATACCTCACGTTCCAGTTGTAGGAACAGTTGCTTATATTGTGTTATAATTATTCTTGTAATAAATCGAATGTCATCTAACAAATTATTTCTTTGTTATAATTTAAACGAAGAGGCATAAAAATTATTGAAGCGTTTACAAAACGACGTGAGGAGTTGTGTAAAATCTGAAAGAATACTACTTGTTTGTGTTATAAACGTTCTCACTCAGTTATTTATGTGTGTGAAGTAACGAACCGTGTGAGCGGATCCGGTAATGTAAATTATGAAACACCTTAGTTCCTACTGGATTCTGTTTCAGACATCAAATATATGAGATTGCACGTACCGTAAAGATACTGAGAAATGTTGTAAGCTTTGCAATTTTGTGCTTAAATATAAATAGTGTAGGTGTAAAGATTGGCAATTAGAAAGACTTTGTTAGTAACGTCTAAAATGTGTTTTTCCTAATTATAAACATTTCAGTTTTTTGATATCCACTTCTGAACATAAACTGCACGAATTTTGTGGACATTTGTCTTGCTCTATCTACGTTCATTAATAATAAAATAATATATAATTATTGTTACTTTTTTATAGTGCAGTTCCTTCTTAATCGTCTTTCTCGTTGAATTGTATGTAATCTAACCCGTCTTTTATGGCAAGGAATCTGATCTATTTTGTTGTCATAATATAATGACAGATACTATAGCTATTAACGAAGTTTTAAGCAATCGCTACAACAGTCTATATTTATCTTAGTATGAGATTTTAATGTTTATTCACCACTATAATTTCTATGCTACTGTAAAATCTGCGGTACTACAAATGTCATATACATGTGGGCTACTAATCAATGATAGTATGTGTAACCAATTTCGTTAAGCATTTAATATAAATTGGAATCCTTTATTCGTTGCAGAAATCATAAATGAAAAAGGGCGAATGATAGTGATTAAATGTCATTATAGTCATACAGCTATCCGTTAGAGTGCGACGGCCGCAAATATAAAAGCTACGAGTAGAACTTACTTTACTGCGTGCACTAATAAATAGTATAAATCGTGACCTATATTTCATTCTCTTTTTTGAGAGATTGGCAAACATTTTAACTACGTTTATTATATGGTAAAAAGATGGTGTGTTTATGCTTGCCGTAAATTATTAAGTGAGTAGCATCAGTACTAATTTCTATGGTAAAATATTAACAAATAAACAAAATTGTCTACAAATTTAAAGAGCGCTTTAGCTAATTAAATTCCATTTCTGTTACATCTCAAGAACACGTGGGAAATGTGAGATTAAATCTTAATAACTCAAATGATTAACTGTGATTATAATTTCAAGCTTTCATCCAAATATGGTGAAAATATTTTAAACTTATTTTATACGCAATAATTCAACGTAGATTTAGTAAATAAGAATGTGATAAAGAGATTGAGAATTTTAACTATTTATGTGCATCTAATTTATGTAATTAAATTACTTTAAATTTCCGTACTGTAGTTTTAATTATATGAATATAGTAATGTAAATTATATATGTTAATGTGCTGTGCTATAATGCCCAACCTTTGCAACAATTTATGAATAAACGTACGTTATTTAGACACGATTACTACTGCAAGGGACTGAAACTTATTTTCATGTATTACCGTCGCATAAAATGTCATGCGTCGGTAATATATGAAAAACAGTTTTAATGAAAACTACTATATTGCGATAAAAATTAACTTTTGTGAAATAAAGGAACATGAATCAATGCTAATGAAATAGCAGCGGCTCGTTAACTTAACTTTCGTCTAACTAACTTGTTATTGCAAACGGCGTAGTTTCTAAAGTCGGTACTGTCCGAATTTGATAATTAACAAATTTATTGTAACAGTCATTTAATTCAATGACAAAAAGATTTTAGGTTGTACCTTCTAATTATTTAAAATTATAAAACTTTTAACAAGTAATGACACTTTTGAATCAATTTTGTCTATTAAAAACGATTAGGTTTTTTTACTTACAATTAGCTCAGTTTGTAATCATTTGTGACTTGGGTTCCTAGTGAAAGTAAACAATGTGGTTTAACCGATATATTCCATCACCACAGCTTCTAAATAAATCTCCTATTTGTGGATAATAAAAGGGAATTTTGTATTAATTTATTATAAACGTAATAAACATTTTAAGTGATCATTTTTTATCAAAAATACTTAGAGGGTGGTAATATGCGCTGGTACTCTTTAATTAATATTATTACCAGCACCTTATAATCGGAAAAAAGATATGTAAACGAAATGTATTTACATGAATATAATTTAACAGAACTGTTTTTGGTTACAGAGACCTATCATATACACCGAAACCCATTTTGTAGATTCTTCTTTAGTAGCATGTCGGGTAAAGCTACTATTTCCTTATCCTCACAATATTCGCTTCTATCCCAAGTGAGTGAATAGAATTACATGCATGTTTTTTACTTTCATGACAATCGATTACGTCACACACTGAAGATTTTGTTTAGATGTTTTTGTATTTTGTTTTTGTATTATAATATTTAACACTGTTTATTAAAGTTTAAGCGTATGTCTTTTTAGTATGTATAAGATAGATTATTAGTATAAATTTAAAAGTTTCTGGTCAAGAGAGAGATTAAAAATTTCATGTTCTTAAATCTGAAATACATTAGGAAAGCTAGGTGCGTATAGTTCTCCCGTTGATAATAAAGAATGATGTTTCTACCGATCAATATAATTTACCTTATGAGATTTCTAGTAGTTTGTATGAAAAGTTTTTGTAGTAAATGTCGCTTTTCACTTATAAAAAAAATATTCATAAAAACTCTATGAAAAATTTTTAACAATTTGAAATTTTCCGAATTTTCAATATAAGCTTTATTGTCGCCGGAAATAGGTATGAAAAACAATTTACTGAACTGAACTGAATCTCAATTCTGAAAGCCTGCAATCCTTTTTACATCGAAGTTTCATACGGAAGTATACAATAACTACAATTTAACTTTCCCACTGTCAAAATGTCAAATAAACGAAACTGAAATATGAGGAACATTTCATAAAGACGATAACATGAAACTGCAATAAAATGGAAAACTACTACCTGAACAATATTGAAAGTGGATAGGAATTGCAGCGTCTGATTTTAATAAAAATGAAAGCGGAAAAACAGTTTTGATTATTACCGATATGATAGATTATTGGTTAAAAATATCAAATATGATAAATGAAAACACAATATTTAATAATTTATTCACTAAATACAGAAAATTTTTAAATAAGGTGACAAAAACTTTTTAACAGTGGCGACGGTTTGTGACATCGATAAAATATGCAAACATAGTCCCTTGGTTACAATTAGAACTTCCGGTTAGTATAAAAAAAAAATCCTGCATAAAATAATCTTTTATCTGCATTTATTATCCTCTCGAGACATAAATTTAGCAATGTGCATATTGAATTAAGCAATTTCCTCAACGGCCAGTTCAACATGAATTATTTAAATGTAACGATTACTGCCGGCGTAAGTGCCGAAATAATAATTGGATTAATAATGTTTGTTATCTGTACAGCAATATCGTATGGTCTACTAAACTTCCTGCTATAATCAATAAACGTGGTCTTTATTATTTCTAGAGAAAACATTTTTTTATATCTTTTACTTTCCAAAAAATTATGTAGTTTATTATATGGTTTATCTCTTTCCATTTTTGATTATAAAAGAGATTAGAGAAACAAAATTGATAAATTGTATAACATAATATTTTTGGTTAATAATTTTGTTCAACAAAAATAATAATAATATTCATTATTAACAGAATTTCAAAAGTTGGTTGTTCTCGTTGTTCTCATTTCTTTTTGAATTTACAAAGCGGTAAATATGCCGGACTCTACATTTAAATGTTTTCATTCCTCTCGTAACTCGGACGCTGATTGCATGGGCTAAATAAACAGAACTCAGTTTGAATTTAGATGAATCCTAGAAACCTGGCTTGGCTCTATGCTTATACTTATACTTGTGAAAATTTATAATATTATTTGTCTGGTTGTGATCACAATAAGAAAATTTAAAATGATGTTTAATAACTATCATACTACAAAATAAAAGGAGCAGCACCAAAGTTTTGAATAATACGTTACTCAAATTTAAAGTAATAAAAAAAAGAAAATATTTATTAAAATTTGATAGGCAAGTAATTTAAAAAGTTAACGAAAAAATCTGATTTTCAATATTATTGTGTGATATTATAGACAAGTATTTTTTTAACTTTCTTCGGGAAAGCGCAGATATCATTGTAAATATGTTTTCAATATTACTTTTACAATTCACTATCGATTCGTTAAAACATATTAATATTGAAGTATTTTTTTTTTCAAAAAAAGTTAGTAATGATATAATTAAAACAGAAAGTAGTAGTTTACATGTCCAGGTCCATAAAGTCCAGGGTCATGTCGTCGGTATGAAAAAAATGGTCTATTCCTAATAAAAGAAAAAATGATGTTTAATTCACATAACAATATCAAATAACTTTAAAGACATCTAGATGCCTACGTCTCTCTTTATTTATATTATAACTTTAGTATTTACGATTATCATCTCGTTAATGCCATAAAGTCCAATGCGAGCGCAGATATAAACATGAACCTGAATTGAACGCTCTCTACGTGTTCCGTGTGGCAAATTTAGATTTTACGTCTTCTGTGAATTTTACCATCTCGTACTTGAAATCAATACTTAGTTATATATATTTTAATTGTATTATAACATATTTTGTAATACTAATAAATCGCACGCCTTACATCGACTTCTTAGTCACAGTACAAAATATTTTATGAGAACAATAAAATCGAATTAGTTCTATTTTGTACCCTTTACTTTAAAGTAAATACTTAGATTTACAACTATCTGTCTTCTGTGTTATGAAGATTATAAATAAATGAGGTCAAAAATCATTAAAAATATATTAGAATGTGGTTTTATTTTCATGAAGATAATTTTTAATATTACATGTACTATATTTATAACCGGAACATGGCTTTTCTGTTATTGTAGATTTGTAATATATAAGTGGTAGTTAGCCAAGCGAATTAAGAAAAGTGGTGGTTACAGACAAACTATCGCACTTTGAAAGCTGTTAGAAAAAATAATGTAGAACGATGATAAAGAGATAAAATTCCGCAAAGCGTAGGTAATGTGTTTACCAGTATAAGAATTATTAATAAATGTACGTCTTGCATCCCAGGATTAAGAGGACATGAGGAATAAATTATCTCGTTCAAAATTACTTACAACTTGCGTCAACTGAATGAAAATTAACGGAGTTTGGTATATTTTTTGTGACGAATTGTTTTTTATCGATTACATATTATTAAAATTCAATTCAATTCTTGGGTTTATGGCTTCTAATGCTCTGCGCAATAATTTCGCCAATGACTTGTTATGGTGCGAATACACACAAGGGATATGAAATTGATCGGTATAAAAGTCAAATTCTACCAATATGGTAGGGAATCCAGAACTATGGTGACGAAAAATTATTGAAATTCATTGAAATAAAAATGTGTAAAGTAGATTTCCTACTAATTGTGACATTGATTATTGACACATAACATTTGCTTGAAATTTTACGCAGAGATTATCGCATAAATTTGTTTAAAAAGTCCTATAGAATTTTTTGTAATAGGTATATAAATACTATTAGTTATTTTAATTTTTGCATAAAACAATGAATCTATAATATTTTTCCACTACAAAAAAATCTCCTTGAAATAAGACAACAGAAGGTCTAATAAGCTAACTGGAACAAAATCAGCTTAGTCGTTTGAGAATGGTTGTCTATTTTATAGGTTTTTTTCTGGTATTTACAAAGAGAGAAAACGCCGATCTCAGTTATGTAGTCATAAATGTCTTTTTAGATAGTGACAAAAATTTATTTGGTTAAAAAACCTTGAAATATAATCATTAACATGCTTATTTTACGAAATAACCAAAGTATTAAGTATCTTATAATACTATAGAAGGAATAAAGGAGAATTCATAAAAGAGTATGTGCTTGTTTGATGTTGATAAATATGCTGATCCGGATATTATTTATGGACAACGGAGACATGTGATTTGGTGCGGTCAGCTCGCTGAAATTATCCCTCGTACAACTCGCGGTTATTACTACAGTATGTACTTTGACGGATAATATAGATTGTAGGAATTTAAACAAACAGAAAATATTATATACAATTTAATTTTGTTTTATGTAAGTGTTCGTGCTCATCAGAGGAATTAAAGACAACAATATCAGATAACCACAGATTTCAACTATTAAGTTTTACTAATCCGTTAGAAATAATACTATATATATTTTACTATTCCTGAAAAAAAAAACATTTGACACAAAATTTCATTCGAAGTTGCTTACTTTAATAATAATATTATATACTTAACGACTCTTAGGGTTCATTAATCTAACGGCTTTATAAAAGTTGTTCTAGATCATGAATAAAAAGATAATAAAGTAAAGCAGAATTATCTAATTGCCAGTTTTTGGTACAGATTAAAATGAAGCACGGTTATTAAAATTTGCTGCACTGTTACTTAAATATAATAATACAAACGTTTAAAATGTGAAAAAGAAAAATAATATACTCTACGTTTTTTCAATAACTTCAAAATAGACGTCTCAAAAGAGACATCGAAATAGCGCCGAAATACGTCTAAAATAAACATTGTGTGTATAGTGTTCTTGCAAAAAATTAATAATAGTTCATTAGATAGTTATTTATTAATAATTTATATGTAGTAAAATGATAATAACATACGAGAATCTAAAAATAATCAGTAATATTGTTTCAAGCACATAACGTAAATTATTTATTTAATTGTAAAAAAAACGTTTGTTTTATTTAAAACGTTTAAGTATAATTGAGAGTTAATAGTGGAATTCAGATTAAATTTAATTATTTGGAATTGCACAAGTTGAAACACATTCAGTTCGTACTTGGTTGAGTGTGTATGTAGAAACTTCTCGTAGCGAATCGTTCACTACAAATTATGTAGCTTTCACGTCTACCATTTTCGATCATTAGCAATGCAGTTTGCACGAGTTGATATTTCAAAGTGCTTAACATGTTTAATATACCAAAAAGTGTATTAAAAATTTATGTTACTTAGAGTGGTTTCAAGGTAATCAAAGTGATTATCATTAAAAAAAGGTTATAGATAAGTAGCTTATAAGTATTTAAAACGTTTCAACTGTTAGAACTTTGTGAGGAAATGTGTTTCATCATTGTTACTATAATAAAAAATAATATTCAACTGTCTACTATTTATTTAAAATTCTTCATACACATGCTAAATTTAAGGTCACTTTTGTATCATACTTATAAGCGCAGATACTGATCACTATAAAATTGGCTCTTGAAGTGATGATGTAATTTCATGCTATGTTATTCAAGTGATTTTTGTAACGTTATAACAAAAAGGTACAAACTATAGTTTTTATGTATATCAGAAAAAACTTTTTCGAAGTTCAGGCAACGAAGATTATATTGATAGAATATATGTTGTAAAACGGCGATGAAATTTAATTAAAACAGTTTTAAAGGGTATATACAGTCTTCCATACTTTGACGTAAGTGTCGTCCGTAAGCATAAGTAAGTTTTGATCGTAGAGAGCATCTCGTTTGGATGTGGGCCTTTTTGGATTATGTAGTCAATGTGCCACTTGGTATGTACATATATTTACATAAATCATTTGATAAGTTATGCAGGTGTATTCCTGAGTAAACACGTTACAATGTTAGTTAAATTGTTGATATTTTAGAGGAATATTTTAATGACTGGCTTAATTTTCTTTTTTAACTTTTGATTCTTTTAGGGCAATAAACAGAAATTTATATTTTAGTTATTTCACGTAAGTCTCATGTAATTTCTAAATAAACGAATAGGGAATAGTAATGTAATCATAAAGATAATCGACAGTTAACAAGAAATCATAGTTAAAGTATCGTTGATTATTTAAGTAATTGGATTCCAGTTTAGATAAACCCTAATTATTTCGGTTTTATGGGTATTACTTTGTACTGCTAGCAATTACATAATCATTCGAATCTACGTAGAGATTTGAGTTCAAAAATATGTATGTAAATTAACCCCGTATCTGACATTCATTTTGCACTGAAGTGGTTCGCCGGGATTGACTTAGTTTAACGCCTTTTATCAAATCACTCAGGCTTAAAGGCTTTAACCTGTGACCTGTTTTAGCGAACTAGCCTCTAATCACTTCTAGTCTTTTAAAAGAAATTTACATTTTACGAAAGAGAAAAATTACATAGAGGGTAGAATTAAACACTAACAACGAGTTACTACAACAGAGCGTGTAATGAACAATATTACAGAACATGTTAACATATTTACCTATATCATTTTTTCTACAAAAAGTTGTCTTGAGGAAAACTAGCAAACATAAAAAAATGTTTTGAGGGAAACTTTATTAATTATTATGCAACATTTAATTAATTATTTGATTACATTATAAATATTGTTTGTTAAAGGCAAATATTAGCCTCAGAAGTGATTGTTGAGCAAAAAAAAGGGAAAACTGTAGTTAGAACAGAACGATTTTGCATATTTTAAGATTAATGTTTAATATAATACTATATAGATAAGGAAGACATAATACTTATATAAATATTAAGAGTTATTAAGTACTTTAGCTATACTGTAGAAACTTTTACATTAAAAATTGTACACAAATTCTTTTAAAGTCTTATTAAAGCTTAGTAAAACTTTTTTTGTGATTCATTACTTGTTCTTTGTGTTTTGTGCTTCGTGCATATGTAAGTTTATTCTAGACTTAATGTTACTCTCATGACGATGATAAAACTATTTCATACGATTTGTGAAGATATTCCCATTCCGTTAAAATATAATCTTTACCGATAGACTATATGTTTAACAAATATGTAAACTTGCCCTTTTAACTTAAATTTTATCTTTATTCAAAGAAAGCGTATATTAAAAAAAATTGTAAAGTATAAAAAAATCTACACGGTAAGCTTAATATTTTTATAATTTTGTCCTGTATAAATTATAATTGATGTTTGAAAAATGTATCTAATAACTTTTTAGCGAAATTAGAGCAGACCAAAAATACTCTGTGTATATAAACATTGTTCAACGGCACGCAATATTAAATAGAGGACAAGAGAAATTATCGTCGTATTTCTGCAGAAAAATAGTATTAGCTAGTCTAAATACGTCACCACTTCTGATATTAAATAAACACTGGTCTGAGAAACGCCGTTTCTCTCATTCTCAATTTTACGATATATCTATATCGGATCTCGGACAGGAAAATTCAGCTTCATTATGGTCCGGCTTTACTCTTTGGCTAGGGCGCGACTACAACGAAATTCGGACATGCATATACACACACATTTGACTAAATTATAGTCAATGCAAAATTTACAATAATCGCGAATTAGTCGTATGTTGTAGTGCAAATTAGGTACAATTAAATTTCTTTCTTATCATTTATTAATACAGTCTATTTGCTCATCTGATCGTAACGTTTAAAAATGTTATTATTTATAAAGTATTAACTTCCTAACCCGTGGTATGTACTGTAATAAAGCTATTTCTGGCTGTCTCATTGGGAAATTATAGTCACGCTACTTCAACAATTCACTTGCGAAAATTATGATTGATTGCTCTATGCAAAGACTATAAGAATATATTTTTCTTTTATCTAAGTAAACAGTACTATTTTGCGTTTGGATTACATTGGTTATATTCTAGATATATCAGATAAATAACTTTAGAGGCTTTACAATTTCTTAATTGTATACAAATGCAGCTATTAACTCTCCATTTATCTTCATCCTTAACATTGTTAAATCTATGTGTATTTTCTATTTACATCTCTAAATAAGATAATAAATAAGATATGAATGTGTTTTCTTGTAAGCTATGTTTATTTATTAAGTTCTGTCCATAAAGTAAAACCATTTAGTACTTAAAATTAAAATACTTTTTACAGTATTTACAGTATCTTATTTAAATGTTACTTATACATTTACATACTTACTGTTAAAAACTGTTACTGTTGA
>DWLS01000056.1:0-47813 GCA_018246255.1 Pachliopta kotzebuea | reverse complement strand
CCCTACCCACTAAACCTACCGCGAAGGCCATCAGCCGTTATGAATGGGATGCCCCGGATCTGTCAGCGACAGGGCAACGGTAGTTATACTTGCATTATACCATGGACTACTAAGAGACCCTACATTTGATACTTAACTAAACGGCTTATAGCACAATACATTAAAAGAGCAATTTCGAAAAAATTAAAACTCTTATAAAAAGCTTATTATTTGTAATATCCTAGATTAAATTTGAAAATGTACCAATTTAAATAAAAAAATAGGTTACGGGTACGTGTTGCTTTTAGGATAGAGACTTTTATTCCAATTTCATAAACAGTTTACTACATTAAAACAAAATTGTCAGGCAAAGCTTTTGGTATTCGCATCAATCTGGGTTATTTGTTAATAATTTTTGTGTATGATGTTTTGTGTGTAATAAGCAACAAGTAGTAACGATAAAACAATATATTATTACAAAGGATTATAAAAGATTAAGGTTTAATTAATAGAACGTTGCTATTTAATTAAATGTTAAGGAAGATTTTTAAGAGTATCTATCTGTAAAGCCCGATTAACTATAATGATTTGCCTATGAAAAAAACAATCTCATTCACAAAAGGTATCATTAGTGTTACAGAACATGTGGTAACGGTTCATTGTTTTATTACTGCAATCTCAACCACGGCTTTGTAACTGCAACGTTTTTCATAAACTGTACCTCCGGCTGAACGTATCCCATATATTGCGATGCCCGCTGGCGAGATATGTGTGAATTTTAAGCGAAATAGAATTTCCGCAATCTACAATGTTTCTTTTTTAATTACACATACACATACAAATAAGCTAAATATTAAATTCAAAATGCAATTATCTTAAAAATCATGTGGTCAAACAAAAACTGGGTCTAGAATCTAGTTCTCTTTACACAAAACTATTTGTATTATAACTTTTTAACATTCATAATCAATAAATGGTATGACATGTTTGTTAATTTTATTTGGTATTTTATATCACAAATACAGAAACTATAAAAAGCTCAATTTAGTCGCAAGTGTCATTATATATTTACTGTTTTAACAGTTAATATGTTTAGAAAAGTTATAGCAAAGCCGGCCATGTAAAGAACCTTCTATTAAAATCGTGACTATAATAACACTCAGTATTTTATTAAAGTACACCTGAAACACTTTTTTATAATTTTCAAATAAATTTATTTGTTCATTATAAAGATGTTATTTACCATATTTACCCTAGATTACAGCGTATTGTTCATGTACACCAATTGCAGTATATTTAATTTGTATGACAATCGTTCACTTCTGTATTACTACTGTAACGTCAATAATTACCATTAGATTTATGAGTATGTTATACTTCATCCATTTATGATCTTCTATGTGTTCTTTTAACTATAAAACAAAATGGATCTTTTTCATAAAATAACTTTCGCAAACGTCTTATTAATTTAGATACAATATTTAGCAAAAACATTTATGATTCTTAATAATATTAACTTAATTTTTTTGTTACGTTTTTGTAAAAATGTAAACAGTATCAGATTATAAACAGCATGAGAACCTTAGAAGCCTGAACACCCTGTTATTTCTTATTTTTAATGAAACAAGTAGTACTTAAGTGGAGGGCAACAGCGGTATGCCGTGAGTTAAAAGAGTACCCGCACCACTCTGATATTTTATAAAACAAAAATTTAAATGATAACATTGAAGATAAATTTAATTTACATTTCTCAACATGTCATGATTAATAAACTGATCACAGATTACAATTTAAAATTAAATAAGAAACAATGTACATCTTTATGTTTATGTCGTTTTGTACAAATGTCAAAATTTTGATCGTTTTTGTGTATAAAGGAAATTAAAAAACAATGTTAATGATTATAACAATGTTTGTACAGGTATATTAGATAATTTTTATAAGTATGTTTCCGGTGTATCACTTATACAACACCAACACAAAAACTGGTCATAATAATTTTAATGGGTTTTGGATAAAGCAAGTCTTGTATTATTAAGAGATTGTTTAAAAGAGAGCTTTGACTATAATATAAGAGCTATTACTATTGAACAGAAAACAAACCATAAGATTGTTTCAAACTAGAAACTGTATCAGTACCAGAATATTTTTTTCATTTCTCTTGTACCTATAAAAACAAATAACGAATAGTGTCGAGCGGAGGTCTCAAGTTGCTTGTGTCAACATTCAACAGCTATGTTACATACCGACATGTAAACTTTACCTACGATTGTTCTGTTTCTTTTGCAGCCCTTGTTTATTATTTGTTTGTTGTTTCATCAACGTACTTTTTCTTATAACGGTACGAATGTTTTAGACGTAAAATAGCACTGAAAAACAAAACTTTTCAAATACAAAATATATTATGAAGAGATTCATGTATGTATTTATCAAACACAATTTTGAACACCAAAATGTATGCTATAATTTCGTAACAAATCTAATGTTCAAATATTTTTTCATTGTATATTTCCGTCTAAAAATGTAATTCCGAAGAAGTATATTTATGAAGAAATAATTTTCGTTAGTTAACACAAAGTGTACTCATATTACATGCTCAATTGCATAAGTGAATATAAAAAATTATGATCTGATAATATGTCTTGATTCTTTCCTAATGAGAGAAGTACTCGAGTTAATAAGAGAGTGGGAGAGAGAGCATTGGAATCGTTCAAAGATTTATCCCAATGTTTTATATCAAAAAAATTATTTGTCGAAGGGCGTGCCATAGAGCGTGTATGCGCGGGCGCAGACGGCGCAGGCATGGTGTCAGCTGCTCGCGCGCTGCTCGCAGCGGTAACAAGGGTGCTGCTACTGGCGGATATGGTTGTTGTACGACAACTCCTTCTTGCCAAAGATAAGGTAATTTTAAATTACTTTCACTATAAATATAAATTTTTCTTTTTATACATTATTTCTTTCAGCAATCTTTTCAGAAGTCGAAAAGAACAAAATTCGTAGTACACTGGTTAAAATACGTAAAGTTCTTCAAAAACTATTTCTAAGATAGTCCTGGTGTTTTAAAAATTTTCGACTTAATCATAGTGATCAGAGCAGGGATTTTAGAACTCAAATATTCAGTTTATTATTAAATCATTAAGAGCTGTAGCAGTATGACAGTGCCATTAATCTTCAACGTAGCAACGTCATACTCTTATCATTAATGATAGAACCTATTGTGGAATTCTAAATAACTCAAAAAAAAACAAAATTTAATTAAGACTGCATAGTTATAAATTAAAATAGACACAAACAGTGAAACTTCAAATTACGTAGAGGATGATAAATCATGCTCTAAAATTAGAGCCGGAAAATTATTTCTGAAATAACTTTCAGTGAACAACTAAAGATCCGCCATCTTCTTTATGTATAAGTCAAAAGTTTATTCGTAAACTCACTCGGTTTCCCTTTACGACACAACTTTTGTTAAGGAACTTTATCTAGTCATGTACAGTCGATTGCACATCAAGTTTAATGTTTTCTGACTAAATAGTCTAGAAAAAATTGATACCTTTGCATTTCGTAATGTTATTTTTAATGAAATGTAAGATTTTAGCCAGCCGGGTTATTTTCTAAGTATTATAACCACTGACGGAAGCATACGTTTAATATTGTAGGTCTATTAAATGATGTTAATGACTTATAAGATTGATATTTTTTCTCTTTTTCTGTAAAATCTTGTAATAAAGTACAAAAGATATGGGCTTAATGCCTATGGGTATTCTCTATCAGCCAACAGTAGGTGAGGTGAGATGTCGTGGCAGATGGCATTATAACAAATATGATAATCTAAGAATTAATAATAAAATTAATAAAAACCACATATATGTACACATGTATAAGTATTACTACCCCGTCTGTATTTGATACAAGTTCACCCGAACCCGTTTTTTTATAATAAATTTTGTAGAACCACTCTAATCTCTTCAGAAAAATAATTGCATAGTAGTTCAGCTTGGATTGTAACTGAGTTCCCATAAAACCTAGATAAAGAACAGAATTTTTTATCACTTTTATTTCATCATCATCACCATCATTAGTCCCGCGGCAGTCCACTGCTGGACCTATGACTCTCCCATGTTTATTTATTACTGAACCATTCATTTTATTTTATACATGTTCATTTACAAATTGAAGGCGATATTTTAGAGAGGTACCAGATTTCAAATTTTTACAATACTTTTAATATTAATATGGTAGGTGGCGCGTTCACTAGACCGTCTGGAGTCGGTGTCTAACTTTGCGGAGTTTGTCCGTGCATTCACGGAATTCGGCGGAGGCATGGTCGAGTTGGCGCGGCTCACCGCCGAGCGGCGCGCCGATCTGCGCGACGAGAGGAGGAGGGCGCAGGTGGCCGCTGCGAGGAACGTTCTGGAACGATCTACACTCATGCTTCTAACATCATCTAAGGTATAAGAAACGATGAATTTGTCATAATCACGGTCATATCCGGATAAACGTCAACTAATGGAGATGAACCACTCACAAAGATCGCTGCACCTATTCGTTTTCTAATTTGCATTCAACGGTTCCCCACAACCTTTATGAGATCATCAATTCGCCTTGAAGAGAACTTTGTTGCACTATGCCTACGAAAACTCAGCCGTTACTCGAGGACCTAATTGCATCAAAGGCCTTTAGTCTTTCGAACTATAACAATAAAATACATCATACAGTGCGTTAAATGTATTGATGAGGGATAAATTTATAGTAGTGAATTAAAGTCCAGCCTGTTGATGGCCACTTCAGAACTTTAAACATGTGCTTGTTTTTTGTTGTAAAGGAGAGAAATCTTCCAAAAGATATCCTCCTGCCTTCTGGGGGAAAGGGAGTTAAAGATATGTGGAAATTTTTACCCATTAAAATTCTATCGATGGTCGTTTTCAACGTTAGGAGAGTTCACTGGCTATATGTTCGGAACACTACCGTAGATAGACATGATCTGTATTAACCCGTCTTCCATATAAATATCAAATTATATAAAATTGTTATATGTAGAGAATTAACTTACAATTTTTTTCTAATTAAAGTTTAAATATTTTCTTAATAACTCCTAAACATAGGTTGCATTTTATTTTGGATATAATAATTTTGTTTTTGTAATAATTTACTACTCCAGACGTGTATGCGACACCCGGGTAGTGCCTCGGCTAGAGAAAACAGAGACACTGTATTTTGTCAAATGAGACGAGCTATGGATCTCATACACTACGTAGTCCGCGACGGTTTGCCTGGACACGAAGACCAATCACATGAGGTTTGATCTTTTAAATATTTGTACTTAATCTTGTTATAAATCATCAGTAAAATAAATTATAATCATTAAAAATTTCTGAATTGATTGGGTTATTTTCTCGGAAATGTTATGTTACATAAAGAATAAAGTTAAATGTATAATTAAAGGATTTTGAGGAGAAAATGTTTTGTAACGACACTATTAATTTTCTTTTTAATAATGTGCTGTTTATTAAAATTAGTAAATATTTTAATAATAAGCGCAGCACGAGTAAGTTATTTCGAGGGGAAACAAAGTGTGTGAGAAACAAATGTGACCATAGCAAATAAAAGAACTTTCCGACGAAACTAAGACGAGGTTCAATAATAATTTCCAGTACTGAAGACCAATGATTTCTCTCATAAACTAAAGTAATTAGAGATGTCGAAACTGAAAAAAAATTTTTAATGAATGTTATCAAAGAAACTTAATATTTAATTCTGTTTTGAGTATATTTAAGTCTTCTATTTGATATTTAAGTTTGTATTCGCACAGCACGTAAGCCTACTGACATTTCACTGGCTCGATTTCAAAGCCGTATTGCCGTGAACTTAACCGCCTGACATTCGCCATTTAAGCCATGTCGTTCACATAATACCCGGCTATTATGTTCGGGACAAACACAAATGAATCATATATAGAACCCGGGAGACAATAGCAATAACACCATAGATAACCTTAGTTGAAGATTCCGACTGTGAGCTAAATAGATTTATATTTCAAAAATTATTAGTTTAATTCCATAGCTAAACTGACAGCAGTAAACCTCCCCGCGATTTAAATACAACCAATCGACTCTAGTTGAATTTTTTATACTGATTAACATAAAATGATGAATAATAAACGGGCACTGATGTCATAAGCAAGAAAGTCATCATTAATCATAACCAACCCCCCTTTGCCGTCCTTTGTCAAGTGAAACGATCGTTATTACAATTATTCACCCTAAGGCTATGCTCTAATGTAGATGTCGGTGATATTTAATTAAAGTGATTTATCGCAAGAAATAACAAATGAAACTTCACAGGACATACGATTTTCTATAACAATAACCTAGGAACTATAACATAACTCTTCAATGACGCACAATACAATTTCCATTATGTTATTTACTTTCATTACCATAATTAAAGTTAGTGGTTTACATTTATAATAACCCGCGAAAATCAGCCATTCGTTAAATGAAAATGTTCCCCACTTTTTTCAAAATTAAAAGTAATCTGTATTCCGTGGATGTTGTATTTTTTATCCACTGTTTTGAAAACATGTTAGGTGTAAAGAAAATATGAAAGTATTTATGGTGAAATCAGCACAAAATGTACAGTTGCTAAATATATACATTATTATAAAAATTATGTATATTTCGTTAGAATTATAATGTTGTATTAAATTGGATCGTAGTGATCTATTCAGAATCAGTTTACAGTTCACGCTTGCGGTAAAAACCTGTAATTCCATCCATCGATTAGTTTAATGCAGCTCTGTTGTCAATTAGATTATGTATTTCCGGGAGAAAGTAAAAAAATCAAGTTGTATAAAAGAAAACGTGTTTTTTAATAGAATTTTATTTAGTACAATTTGATGAAAAACAAGAATTGATTATCCTAATGTAAAGTTATTTCCAAGCGATTTCAACGCACGCAGACTGGGTGAGACATAAAAAATATTAATACCATTTTCCCATTATCAGAAACATTATAAAAAAAACTTTTTTATTTATTAAATAGAGAGTAGACTAATATTACCATTATAAATGAAACATCTATTATATTTTTCGATTATTTCTTAATAGAGATACATATAAAAGTTTAAAGGTTTTTTAATAAATATCATATTAATAACGTTCATTCAACAGTTATTTGTTTATGAATATGTACCTTTTTAAATTTATTACGAATATATCAGTGTAAAAACTAAATTAATGATGTATTGGTCAATTCGCGAGGTCTGGATTTACAGGTAATTAGACCGACGTAAGTAATATTAGTGGAAAATACGAAAAATCATGAGTAAGTAAATTAGGACCTTTAGTTGCCCCTGTCTGCTTACACTTAATTCCTAATTTCTTTTCACGTTTACTCTTTCTTTATTTAATTTCTATATATCAAAACATAAACTCGTTTTTTTATTTCTCTTGTAGTTGCAACCTTTCTCGGATAGTCATGAGCAGGTACAAATCTTAAGTTGGTATTATTTATGATCTAGACGAGTGCATTTTTTTAATATGAAAGTCGCGGTATGTATACCAGCTATGTCATTTTTAGCTATATAAATTTATTAAATGCTTCGGTTTACTTCTACTTTACGTTACTCCTAGATTTTTCTATTTCACATCCTCATATTTTAATTTAATTAATAGTTATTGAAACAATACTTTGACCCATATTGGTTCATCTTGTTATATGAGGGAGAACTAAGACTTTCTCTGGGAATAATTTATCAATTTTAAAATATGTTTAAAATTTTCTTTTTGAGAGCATCGATATATCTCCGGTATAAGTACGTCTTTTTTAAGTACCACATTCTGCTAATCAACACGCTCAATTTTGCTTAGGTTTTTATAGTAGGAGATGGTAGGATATAGTGATGCTTCACGCCTAACTGTTAACATGATTACTCAGGTAACCACAACATATAAACAACGCAATATTTAAATTAACTGTCTACAATAGGTATGTATGTATGCTAAGCTTCTTTGGCAGCTTAAGCAATTCACGCTCTAGATTGATCAAGACGCAAATCTTTCTTAACACTAGACACTATATTAACAGTTCTTAGAGTAAAATAGCTTTTTTTATTAATGATAGTACAATAGGTAAAATTATACAAAAATTTTAGATTATCTGTACAAAATCACAGCATATAGAAAATATTGGAAACTTTTCCATCATGTAGAAAAATTGCCAATTTGTGTGAATAAATCGATTTCAATCCGCATGTCAATTTTTCGAATATTTTCTTTTTTATTGAAACCTATGATAAATGTTAATTCTTATGAAGTATTTCAATACGAGCTTTGGACACAGGCGGCGCAATGGGAAGCGGGAACTGCGTTAGGAGCTTTACGAGGTTTAACTGCCCAAGTTCGAACAGCTAGAGCGAGGGGTGGAGCTGATGCTGCGCGAAGACGGGCCCTGGCTAGTACGCTTCGGGCTCTTGTTGAGAGAACTCACGACTTCACGGACTCTGCGTACACGTCGCATGACCACCGACAAAGAATATTAGTACTTGCCGAAAGGATAGCATATGAGTTGGAGAGGCTGGTCGCTGTTGCTGTGTCTGTGGTCAGTACAATAGATAGTGAGACAAATTATAGCTTAAAAATGTATAATTTTTTTATTAACATTCTTCTCCTAGGAAACGTAAATTAGAGTCCATATTTACCTTAATTTCTAACTACTTAAGATTGTTTCATTCTGTCTTTATTCTTAATTCTTTTACTATATAAATAAGCTAATAGCTATAGCTATTTACATTTTACTTTTCCTACTCATATTTTTTGCTGAAATTGTATACTCAATATAGAATATAATTAGAGCACTTATTTGCTACTTCATTTTTATCACAGACCTTATTAGGCAATATATATGGAATATTCCAAATACATTCATTATCAGAAATTAAATAGTTCATTATTATCACAATGTATTACATTATTTTTTGAAATGGTGAGTGGTGTAGGAAGAACAGGGAGCAAGCGGAAGCGGGGCAGCGTTGGAGAGCGCGTGCGCGGGCGCAACAAGCGCGGCAAGTGAGTTGGAGCGCGCGCTGGTGGCGGCGGCGCGGGATCAGGCGCGCGACCTGCCACATCTCGCAGACGACGCACGCCGCCTCGCTTCCGACCTCGCCTACATAGGTAACCCACCGCGCCCCATAGGTACAGTTCCGTTTCGTTACCGGCGAACACTTGCGTGCGCCACCATGGCTTTTGCACTATTATTTTAATTTTATAGATATAAAATTTGCAGCTATGAAAAGACTTAAGCAATTAGAACATTTTTCCCACACACAAAAGCACATTTGTTTAATAATACATCAATACTTAAAAAACTTCATAAAGTTTGGCTTATGTATTTTTTGATTATTTACTTCGTACGTTTTATCTTTAATATTATCTTTACCATTGCGTTATAAATTACGGACACATTTTTTTTATAAAATAGAACATCAAATTTTTTGTAGTATTATTAATAGTTAAGTTACATTATTTAAAAATTTTAAGATTTCACATTTTTTGTTTTTATGATTTATTAAATATAAATTTATCAATATATAATTTATCCTAACCTCATATTTGACTCTAGTCACAAAACTCAAGAACATCTTTTATTAATCCTTTATATTTCTTCAAATCACTTACATAGGAATCACGTTCAGTATTAGTATATTTGTTAGCTTATATTGCTATATGAATTCAATCGGCAGTATTAACACATCTTCAAATCTTAGCGTGCAATAAATAGCCCAAATATTTAGTCTCATAAAGCTTATGTTCATAGTACACAATACCCCCAGTACGTAAGTGTTCGTCAATGATTCTTAATTTTTACTAACTTTTCTACGTAAAAAGCACGAAATAAGACAAGCTTTAATTGCAGCTAGTACCTGCGGCGAGAGAGAATCAGAGAGACTGCACAATATAGCTAGCAGATTGCATGAACAATTAGACCATATAATAGAGGTACATTTTTCTTGTTAAGCTTTTTTATTCCAAAATAATAGGTAATGTTGGTAGAGTCTCCTAAATACAGAAATAATTCGTTTTCTTTATAAATTAATACGAAGAAACGACAGTAACGTTCTCAAGTACTGGTCCCTCTACCTTGTTTGTATTCGTTAACAAATCTGTGAAATGATGACATTCAAATTCAAGAATTACATTACAGTTAACTATGCTTAAGAATATTGATGAGTTACAATATGGACGCCTGCAGACTGCAGAGAATATTATTTATAAATAAAACTTTTCGGTGATCTCTTAATTACAAACATATTTTAAAGAATATTTTATCAAATTAAAAAAATCTATATTTCATTTTTAATTTCAGTGTAGTTTTCAAATATTCCTATGTTGAACGTTAATTAATAATTTTTTTAGAAGACTTAAAAAAAATTAACAAACGTTTATAGTAAAATTAGGAACTTTTTCAATTACCCAAATTAAATAACATAATAAGATTTCTATACAAAAAGTTAAAAATTCTACCTAATAGTTTTGCATTTTTTTATTTTATCTACAACTCACTCGACCCCAATTTTCACAGTATTAAGTGCCAATGAGGCCGTAGATGGTGAGTCGCGCTGCACAGAATACTTTACTACCTCGCGTATTTTGACTGCAGGAACAACACTATTATAACAGCAAATTTTCAATAAAACATTAAGATGTAAACACAATTACAGGTATGTAAACTACTCAGGCATATAGCAATGTCGGAAACCCTTCAAGTGAGCGCAAAATTCGCTGAAATAAACCTCAGGATATACGGGCCGCAAGTAGTTACCGCGGCGCGGACGTTGGCGGCGCACCCAAGCAGCGCGGCGGCGCGGGAGAACCTTGACGTGTTCGTGGATATGTGGGCCTGGCTGCTGGCTGACGCGGCCCGCCTTGCCAAGGAGTTGCTGGACCTGACCGTCGAGAGACCCGACAAACAACAGTATAGCAGTTTACCGAGACCCGGGGTGAGATTTGTAACATTTATAACCTACCGCAATCCAAGATGGCTTAGTTCTAAAATCTATCGTCAATTATATATATACGTCAATTACAACTTTAATGTCTATTTTTTTCATTTAACTGATGTCAACAAATGTTTGTCTTTCATTTATATAAACATATATATAAATTTGGTATAAACGATTAAAAATATGTTTTTAAAGCAAAGTTTGTACATAATTAGTGCGACGTTACCACCCTTGAGATTAAGTTGATAAAAAAGTACTACAAGAAAATCACGAAAAATGATAATGAGTAGAGTAGACGGAACATAAATAGATCAATCTAGTTTTTTTAAAGACGAGTATGCTACGAATTATAAAACAAATTATATTTATAAAACCGATTTCAGAAACACGGTACAACAAGTAAACCACTAAAAGCTGTAAAACTGGATTCAGATGAACAAGCTAAAATTGCCAAGTCGGGGCTAGAAATGAAAATGATGTCCTCTGAAATGGATGCGGAAACTGAAAAGTGGCAGGGTGCTGATGAAAATAATGACATCGTGAAAAGGTAATAACAAAAGAAAAAAAAGTTTAAAAATTTATCGCAAATGTTTACTCAAACTTGTCATTATAAATGAATAATTCTATTCTCTTCTCTTCATCTATCATAACTATTTCTGTAATTAGATCTATTATCGAATATAACTGAGATTCATCTTATCTCTCTTAATTTACTAGAAAAAAACTGTCGTAATTCTTGTCTACACAGGGCAAAAAATATGTCTTCCATGGCGTTCGCTATGTATCAATTCACGAAAGGCGAAGGTCGGCTTAACACAACGCAGGACCTCTTCACACAGGCAGAGTATTTTGCTGAAGAAGCTAACAGACTTTATAAAATAGTTAGACAGTTTTCATATCAGGTATGTGCCTTTAATTATAAATTAAGAAAGTACTTTATGTGAACAAACTACAACTTCAAATGATAATTTTTGTATAGGTTCCAGCGGGAACAATGAAAAAAGAATTATTGGAACATTTAGATAAAGTTCCGACCTATGTGCAGCAACTGCAGTTTACGGTGAAGGAGCCAACCGTTGGCCGCGCGGCTACCTTTAGCAAAGTCGACAACGTCATCCAAGAGACGAAGCATCTCATGAACGTGATCAGCAAAGTAGTCACAACTTGCTTCGACTGCGCGAACAAGGTGATTCATCGCCTCTTTTTAACATTTTTCATAAATTTCAAGAATTTATGCAACACATCGCACATTTTTTGAATTTAGCGAAATTTCTAGAAATATTAAAGATTTTAGTGCATTGGAACGTAATGTTCCTTAGGTACCTTTGCCGTGGGAGGCGAGTGTGGGAGTGATTAAAAGGCACCAGAGTGTTGCACCTGTTAAGTACTTTAAAATTTTATTTCGTTCGTGGCTGTTAGAGTTTCGGGATACGGGTGGACAAGTGTGATTAAAGTAACAAAGGTTTATTCTTGAATTAGCATTTATTTTGTTAATGATATGGTTATTTTTGAACTTAATTGAAACGAACATAAAACAAGAATAAACCTTTTAGCTATTTAGAAACTAGTTTGAAATAGACATAGTAAAATTGAAATATTCGGACCCCTTTTTAGTTAAATTGTATTTTTATTTGAAATTTGTTTCTGTTTTCCTACCGCTATGCACTGGGTGGTTCCATCCACGCCAGGGTCTTATACCGTTGGACAAAGCGATTAACAAATCGTCCACCAAAACGAGAGATAAATCGGTCTGTCTCATTGTCTGTCTTACATTTCATAACTATCCCTATGTTTATGTAATTCTGTGTGTAGTTACATCTGAGCATGTTTGTGTAATCCTTGAAAGTATATAATTAAATGTTTAAGTATACTTGTTGTTGTTATTACATTGGTATCTATGCATAATATCAGCTAGTATGTGCTAGGTATCAAACAGTCGCCGGTGAGTTATGGCGCTTGCTCTATTTATATTAATTTAACTTGTGGATTTTTTCAATATTTACTTATTTCTCAGTTTTTTGTTTTATTTTCTCCTTTTTACGTTTTAATTTGTTTCCTAATTTCAGTATTCCCTCTGTATGCCCGAGAGAGTACCTATGCATTGGAAACCAAACTTACAAAAAGCATCTACATTTAAAAGTGAAAATAGTGTATTAAATGGATGAAGTAGGTATAAGTGTGGGTTAAAGTTTTTGATCACTAAACAAAAACGTGGCAATAACATACTCGTAATTCAGCCTAACATACTACATCGTGATTTACCGAGACTAGCGTAGAGTTGTTAAATGGTGTATCTAATAGCTAATATCTGAATGTTGTTTATTGTGTGTTGCAATGACCTAATTATATTAGTTTAGATATGTGTGTCATTATAAAAATCATTAATCTTAAAGTTTATAACATTGTTTATAAACTTTAAGATATTCTAATCCTACGCTCTTTCCCATGAAGTCAATCTAATAGAATATTATCATAATGTTCTTTTCATCGTCATTGATGTTAACAGTGTAAAAAAATTAAAAAATTATTATGTGGCGAATTAGTTTTGTTAAAAATTGGTTCGCGTGCATGGTGTTTGTCATATCAATGGGTGCAGTAGCGATGGGTAGATGTCTAATTATTGGCCGCGGTTTCGCCACAACACATATTTCTTGTATGTCTTTTCAAATCGACTCCCTCAGATTAGGTAACACTTCATGCTCGAAAACAACTCACTTAAATCCAATGGCTAGAACTAAACTCGCAGACCGAATCTCGATTGTAATTTACCTAAAAAAATCCTAATATCTACAAAGTTATTTACTTTATAACATTTAAAATTATCCAACAACAGTATTAAAAAGTGGCAAAACCGCGCCAAGGAAAATAAAGCGAATAACAGATAATAAACGTGTTCATACGATGCAGTACAAATTGGACTTCACTGGTCTGTCGGCGGGTGGTGCGGGGGCGGGGGGCCGTGCGGCGCGCGACGAGGACACCGCGGGCGGCGGCAGCGGCGACGCGAAGCCCGGAGGCAGCTCTTCCGACACGGCCATGTGACAGTACGGCATGGGCCGGCGCGGCAAAGGCGACGCGCGCCGGACCAGGGTCAGCTTCCTCTTGTTCTAAAGGCTCTACGTCTTTGGCTCGTCGCCTAAGGTCGGACGGACAAACGCTACGGAACCTTTACCAGGAATTGAATGATTGTAGCGGTATGTTCTAATGTTTGATGATGTTTAACGTTGCTAGTCATTAAACCGACTTATACAGCTAATCGTTTTCTGAACTCACAGACCTGGAGTCCGCGGCTCAAATCTCGTTTTATTACAGTTAATATTGCACATTTCGGCTAGTAAGTCGGCTATAGCTTCTTATATATATTTACTTTCTTTTCTCAAAAACCTATTGCTAGAACCAAAGAAACTTCGAAACTCTACAAGCATATCTAATCAAAACGATTAGTGTGCAAATCAATAAATACATTATGTTTTGAAACAGCTAAACGAAGAACTGTATAAAATATCATAGAAATATGAGAGCTGTGCAAATTTTCTGCAATTCAATTTATTAAAATTAAAAGAGTTACAATCATATACTATGATATCCTGTATGTAAAACGCTGAAAATAAACCTATATCCTAGCGTTTGTCCTGCTATCCGATTATTTTGTTGGCAACCCATTGATTGGTGCGCAAAGAACGCATTCCTTTAATGGATTACAGCAAATAAATTAGTTTTAAGATGATTAGTACGATATACAAAATAAGCTTCAGCAAACCACTTGCGACACACAAAAGCAAATGTATGCTAACAACAATAAAGCATATTTCTTCCTTTTGTCGAAATTTCACATGAGCCTTGATACTTATGAATACGATGGATTTTTCTGTTAATGTTACTCAATTCACATCTAAATTAAATCGTATTTAGAATTCTACCTTTTGAATCAATAGTTAAAGTATTATTCATCTAAGGTTTTAGAGTCACAATACTATAGAACTTATGCCTCGTAATTTAACGAAATTGTGATCTTAATAATAAAGAGTGAAAACGTACAATAATAAATAATTGTTACATTTAGACTTTACACATGTTACATAAAATACTTAAAAATCACAGAGGAATATATATTTTTTTTAATTTCCCTCTTAGACAATAATTTAAGTATTTTTAAAAGGTTATCTATGTACAGTATGCACTATCCCCACTTTATCGACATAATTTATGTTTTTTTCTATCTTCTAATACGCACATCTTGCACCCTTGTAATCCTGTCGCAATGTTTTTGATTTTGCACGACACGCTTCCTTCTTTTTGTTTCGCAATAATAGCTACTTGTCTAAACATACAATATTCACATAATTATACTTCAGAATGACACAATGTTACTATCATTTTATGTGTATTTAGTAATTTGTTTAAAATCAGTTTCGTGTAAACGACAATTAAGTTTTATATGTTAAAAATCGTGTGGCGAATACTGCATGATTGTAAAACAAAAATATAGATGTGTGTTGCATGTGTGTATGTGACTGTCATTATGGATGTCGTACTTCATCTGTACTAGGAAGACGGATGTTTAGCACTAAGATAAGAGAAAATTGGCTCTGGTTGCTTCCAAAGCAGCGCCCACGTCGCCCGAAGGAACTTCGTGTTATATAGACCATTCATTGCAATTGTGTACAGAAGCCGACAGGCGTTGCGCAAAGCCTTTGCATGAATCTGTGTGACTTGCTGTTCGCCTTAACGCAAACCATACTGCTCAGCATGTCGTTCATTTTTTGCCCACTAATAATCTATATATCTAAAGGTAATCGATAATGGAGGCAATAAATTACATATCACATATTTAATCTATATATTTATATTAAAAACATTATTTACACTTAATAGTCGCACGTCGCGATATTTGCCCTATTATTAATAAAATTACAAGAAAACCTTATTTCACGAGTACATAATTGATTTTAAAAATTAACAACTTTTATAATCGGAATGCGAACAATTTAAATTACCTAGATTAATGAATACTTTAGTAACAAAGAATATTGAATGATTATGATGTACTAAATTCATAGAAGAAATTATGAAATATATCTACTTAGTTTGTCAATGACAATTATTGTACCAATTGTTTTAAATTATTATGTACAAAACTATTAAATAAGCTGATAATTTTTATGAACATGCATATGTGCAATACGTATTTATTACATACGTACTTGTATTATGCTGATAATAGTGTTATAAGGTTACACATAATTTCGATTATCGTTCTTCAACCAAAGCTACAAAAAGCGTGCAAGTCCTGTTGATAACGAGATTTCCCTATAAAAACGGTCTGTATAACACTATGTTTCTAGAAATGCTAAATAATAATTTAAGAGTCCATAAAGGTTAATTTGAACTCGTCATAATATTTAATAATACTTAAAAATCCTTTCGGAATCGATTATTCTATTAGATAATTAGGATACTTCTAATTCTCTAACAATATTTTCGATTAATATCAAGAGCTTCATAAAGCTTTATCATGCGAGTTGTGAATCGAAATTATGGCCCTAGAAATTTGAAAAATTTGTGTAATATATATGTCATCGAGATTAATCCGTTAGAATGAAAGAAATACATGATAAAAAGTTTTTGGCAATTGTACTATTGAAAAATCCCAAATAATTTTATAATAGTTAAGTTATTATTTTTAATTTAAGTATAACATAATCCATGTACCCTTATTACACAAAAAATTCATTTACACAGAAAGTTATCGTCTGTCTATTTATTTGACCTTATACATGTAAAAATCGATGAATAATGCTCACACCTACATCATAATAAATTTGACTATAAAATATAAATGGTTATCTGGTTGTAACAAAAATCATATTAAAACCTACATGAAGAATTTGCGTACAATTTTCAGTAATTGATACAATGGTTTTACAAACTAGTCGCATCCCTTTTTACATTTATTAATGAAACACCAAAAAATACTTTGTTATATTATATCTATACGTGTTAATTAAATTGACATGACTTTATTAAAAAAAAATTGTAATTTAAATTACAAAGTGTATGAAAACAAAATGCTGAAAGGTTAAAATTATTATTTCTGTAAAATGTGAAGATCACTGCATCAATACAATTGTGATAACTAAATAAGTTCCCATAATAGTTGGCGTAGAAATTATATATCCTCGAGCAATACGAAAATAATTAATGTTTAATCGAAAATGTTGTTGTTAAATCGTAAATCTTTCTTATTAATAAAAGGTAATTATGGGTTTATAGTTTTCAAAATTTATTATTATACATTACTAATAAAATAGATGTACATTTTCTATTACAATATATGATAAGAAGCAAAAAAGTTTACACATACAATAGCTGTGCCGTTGTGCCTCGTAAAGTAGTAAATGATGATACAGGACAAATATTTTAGTCCACTCAGCTTATCTCTAGAAGCCAGCTACAAATGAATCCTTAACATAGATATAGCATAACTGCAATCGCATTTAAAATATTTTTAACAGTTAAGTACATAGATAATAGCGATACAGTGATTTGTGATATTACAGAATACTTAATAAAATTTAGTACAACGTTTATTGTTTCAAATTTTATAAAGTAGTTAACTTTAGAGGAACACAAATGAACACCAATAAAATAGTAACTATTAGTACTACTAATATAATATAGTGTAATATATTGTAGAAAAGGAAATGTTCGGGATAGGGTCCGGAATGATCGGTGAAGAATACAAACGTTATATTTTATTGGTCAGCTTAGATAAGCTTATCGACTTATCGATCGAGATTCCTATTATTTGCACTTAATGTTAGATATTAACCGTGATAAATATTACATAACACAAACATTTATAAAACTGTAACATTATATAAAAAGAATTATTTAAAAAATTATGAAGAGCGACTCTCGTATTGAAATATAAGCGAACCAAATAATCTAATTATGATATATTTTAGCCTAACAAATTTGTTACAAGTAAGATGGAAACTACCTTATTATAATCTGTATATGAATGCTACCCTGAAGGAATAAAACCCCGGTAATTATTGTAAATATTTTTTTTTTATTATAAAAAAAATGTGAAATTATCAAGTTTCAGTTATTCACTCATAGCCATACATTTTATTTTGTTTAAATCAAATAAATATTAGATGCATTGATAATTAATATTAAAAATAAAGGTATTATCAGGAAACTGTTGTGATTGTTATAATATTCAAAGTTGCATTTTCATTAATAATAATTAGAAGTACCTATATTTTCCATAGTGCTGCCAAAGTTTATATTATACATAGAGTTAGTTGTTAACGTAACAAAACATTTTGTGGTTAATCGTAAATTAATGGATTGTAAATTGTATTGTGATGTGTTTAAAATAAGTAAACGCTTAGAGTCGCCGGAATATTTGCCGCCGAAAATTTGCGACAATTTTAAGAGTCCACTTTAAGTAACTGGAGCAATTTGTGTGACTGTATCAGGATAAGGGTTTATTGCGTCACCAAATAAACAAAAATATTCTATAAAGACGTTTTATTTAAATGTTTCAGTTATAAATCTAACCCCTGAAATAAAAACTACTCAGATTCTTTTTATGTATACGCATTGACATCGGTCAAAATAGGCATCGGCCTATTTTTATTTTCTCCTACTTATTTATGTTTAAAATAACGTTCCACGCGGCTTTAGTAACATAGTTTCGATGTTGAAATTAATTACGGCAATTATTATAACTCTATCTACAAATTTTCTAATTAGTCCTCACTAAATACTATCTTCAGATAAATATCTATTTACTTTATTACATTTATTTATTAAAAATCGTTACCAAATAAAATTAGGTTAAAATAGACGGACTTAATATCTATGGCCATTCTCTACCAGTTCTATACTATTGATGTATTAAAAAAGTCCAGCTACAGTCACTTGAACTAAGAAGTGAAGCTGCCTAAATTGGTGGTGCTGAGCGCGTTGAGAGCGTACAGCTATATAGACCAAGCCGTCATGACAAATATAAACAGAGAAATATCTTTTGCACACAAAATTTAAAGTATGTATTTTACTAATCTTTGGACTGGAAGAACACACGAAAGTTTTAGTCTGGAAACTGAATTGCTCGTCTGGAAGAAATTTGTTCTTTTTGTATGGCAGCTGGTTGTAAAAAATCCCTGCAACATCCTTTTTCCACATGATTTAGCGCTGAAATCTACCTAGTGATCTTCTTGATACACAGCATAAAAATCCAGTAATAACAAAAATAAGGGAAAAAGCCTTTATTAATAATGATGAGTTTCAGATTTATCTTAATCGTACATAATTTTACATACATTGACCAGTTACAAAATTAAATAAATAAAATACAAAATTGTTTTCAGGTAAATTTTTTGGACATGAAATATTTAAACATGTACTTTAATCACTTGACGTGTATGCCCGAACCTAGTTCGGGTGCGGCCTTGTATGAAATCTGTGCATGCCCGAACTAGGTTCGAGCATGCAACTTTTAAACGTTACTTAACAGGTTTTCCCGAATTGAGAATGGTGATGAACCTTGAATATAACTAAGTAATTTCTACGTAACATATAGATTTCTGTGGTTGCAGCAAGGGTGCGCTACAATTCCGACAATTCCGAAAAAATGTGAGTGACAAGTGGTTAAAATATGCAACAGTAGAAAATGTACCACAATAGGAAAAATTACTTGAATCTTTATAAACAGAAGCCAATCATAAAAATATATTCTCTGACATGCACAGGAATTAGAAAATCAAACAATTAGTCCTATATATTACGTATTTATTAATATTAATCAAAGGTACAATATATTACATCGTCCAAACTCCATTTCGCTTCAACATACGTCATATCCTTTGTAATGACTAAGCAAATAAATTGTTGGTAAAACGACTCTAGGCCGTACATAAAATTCAAAATTAAGCATACCCTTACATTCGTACATTTCTAAATGTATAGCGGAAGTCAATACTGCAATGTAGAAATAATATACAAATTTAACCACGGTATGTTGAATAAACAAAGATTATGCATTTTATAAATTACGTCTCATTGAGTAACATGATTAATAAAATTTCGAGTAATCGAAAGATCACAAGAAAATATTTACATATTTAAACCTTAATAAATCATATATACTCTAAAGTATATATATATATATTATTGTATAAAAACAAACACGCTTTATTAGAAGGATATGAAGTCCGCCGTCTCCTCATAATGTTCAGCACAAAATAAATACGACACTGAAGCCACAATACCAATACTTGTTGCCAAGCGCTTCCTTTAATGATTTCATACTTACCGATACAATAAAAGGCTAACATCTAGCTAGAGCCTAACCCACGACTGAACTATGAGCATACCTTAATATCACTAAGCACGATATACTGAGGTACCAATCAGTGTCGAACTTTCAAACTTATTATCGCACCGCGATACAATAGTAAAAAAATTAGCATCGACATTAAAATTTAGAATCATGTATTCCCTAAATACAATTTTATGCACCACATTGTGCTGGTTGGCTTGAGACACAAGATATTAAGTCCTCTAATCCAATAATTTCATTAGCGATTTCCAGTCCGGAACACGGTAAAATATACACACCGTTTGGTGGCTGAGTTACCTCTATAAACAGTCTCTGGCAAGAAAGACCAGACAATTATATGAAAGACTAAAATGCATTAAAGTCTATTATCACGAAACCGAAATCTCAAACCTATGTTTTAATTTATTTCTAGCGTCATTATTTTTTTTGCCCTACTTATAAGTTTCAAAAGTGCCTAGTTATTAATTCACACACATTGAGCTGGGTCAATAACGTAAACGGTTCACGTTCGCGGCGTTGTGTATATATCTCACATTAAGCCGATTACAGCTGTTTATGATTACAAGCTACTTTGGCAACGTTGTGGACGTTCGAGTCGTAATAAATAGTGTTATTCTTGCATAAAAATTGTGCTCTCCGTTTTTTGGTAGCTATTATACAAACCTTGCATTTACATGTTTATTCATTGAATTTATCAAAATTAGGCCAAACAATAAATGCTTTGTCATGGAAGAAAACTTACAATTAAATATATAAACGTATAAGTAAACACTGCTTGTATTTTTATTTCCTATATAATGTAGCGTTAAAACGTTCGTGTAGTCTTTGATTATCGTTGTTTGATTAAATTACAGTTCTGTGTGTACGCAGTTGGGCATGTGTAGTGCGCAGGCGCACACTACAATACTATTCCTGTTGCAACACTCTTAAAAGACCAATCTGAAAATCGGATAAATATTTTTGATACACTTGAATAAAAATATGTTAATTATAACACAAAAAAATTTAAAACCAAAAATTTTTATGTATTTTAATCAATTAACTAACGTTTTACTCCTACAATTTTTTTATAAGTATTTTCAAATGAATGCTGAAACATAATCACAAATCATTTAGACATTGTAACTACTTTTTGGTCCAAACAAGTCACAATTTTTTTTCACGAACACAATGTCTCATTTAACTTAAACTAAAAAAATTAACTTAATCCAAAGTTATATATACAAGGTAATAAACAGATCCCTTTGATTAGTAGAATGTTTACCCACAGTAAGCACAATTTCGAGATGAATTGTATGGGGATATTAACGTCAAATGTTGACCAATCCACACGGAGCTTATTATATCATACACTTAGCAGGTAAAACAAGTAGTAAATGAGTTATGACAATCGTCTCTAATTCGACAATGGCACAATATTCCAGAATTTTAGTTAATAGATAACAAACAAACTCGTAAAATCTCAGCTAACGTGAAAACAGTATGTAGTTCAAGAATATTTTATACACAAGTTAGAGATAAGCGATATGTAATAAGTTGAGGGAACAAAACAATGTGATATCTTATTCGCTATAGGCTAACTCTAACCTCGATTTAACATGGTGTTAAGTGACAAAAAGTCCGTGGATGGAGAAGCCCAATACTCCGGCTCTCATGTTGTTATCATGGCGGTAGATTTGCAAGAGTGTTAGCTAGAACGCGATTTACGGGTACCTACAACCTACCTCAAACCAACATGATATGCCCCGGAATTGAACCGAGGACTTCCGTGTTAATAAGCAAGTGTTTAGCCACTGCGCCACGAAGGCAGATATACTTAACAACACCAGTATAAATATTACATATGACTTAAGTTACACGTTCATTGCAGTTGCGAATCCCAAAGGATTTTACCAAGCCAAAATGTGAGATTAGAAGAAATGTAAGTATTGGTTGGAAACACTTAGGTTTTCTCTTGCATCGCTAAATCGCGAAGACCGTGGAGCCCGTGGTTACGGCATAAGTTAGTCACACGTGTGTTACGTACGGTGGGTGCGAGGTTGACGCCATAAGTCGCAGACCTAGAACAAACCTTTCTTTTTTTTATCCTTCTTATCCTTCCCATCTACAGTTCTGAAAATTAAAAAAATATATATTTAATTACTGCAATAGTTGATTAAACGATGCACCTCATTTTAACTAGAAAACCTATAAGATAATTCGTGCTAAAAAGCACTCTTCAAGGTGGATTGAAATTCTCGTGAAGGTTGCGTAAAATCGCTGTAGAAATCTTTAGCGGAGGCATATGTCCCGCAGTCAACGTCTGTCAGCTTATAATGATGGTGAAGATATTTCATTACATGTTACTTATCCCAAATATGTTGAATCCCCGGGTACCGGAAGATGGATTTAACCTGAATTTCAGAAATCAAGGCCCCCTAAAAATTTCATTGTACACTAAACTCATCAAAAACATGATGTCAACACATAATTTAGAAGGAATTAATTTTGTTTTAAATATACGTTCTCTTAATTCCAGAGTAACTGTATTTAAAACTTCACGATCCAAGGTTACGGACGCGTTATGGCGCCCTTCTGATATATGACTCGATTCTTTACGTTTTCCTACAGAACGAATCCACTGTGTCTATTCACCATCCATTACCACCACAAAAAAATATATTAAGCAACGTATGAAAACTCACTCCTTGCTGTTCGCCTCCAAGGAGCGACGGCGCAGCTCATCGAGCGAGAGGCCGGTGTCACGCTCCCAGGCGGCGCGCTCGGCCTGCAACGCGCGCTGCCGCTCTTCCAGCTCGCGCGCTTGTGCCTCGAGCGCGCGCCGCGTCGCCTCGTGCCGCCGCGCCAGTTCCGCCTCTGACTCTTTCAACTTCGCGCGTTTCTCGCGAACTTTCATCTCGAACACCTTATAATTTAAAGTTAACGTGAAATTATTTTAGCTTTTATCATGTTGTAATATAAACATTCAAAGTATTTTTAATTATTTGTGGCAACAGTTTAAGGTCATACTAATGAGTAATTACCAAATATTAATTTTTATAACTATTACTAAAAGACTCAGTCCAGAGAAAGCTCAGGTATTGAATCTTACAAGAATGACTAATCTCTTTGAGTGTACATTTCTCTCATGACCCATGAATTTAATTTTGTCTGGAGTTATATTGTCATAAGAGAAAGGCCGACAATGAACAAAGAAAACAATTACTGATAAAATGAAATAGGAATCCGTTATACTAGAATAACAGATCCATCATTCACATATAGATTATAAACTAGCCATAAGGATCTATTGTATAACTTTAGTATATAAAAAGCTTGTATTACTAAATAAAATCAGTTCCCTCTCAGTTTTTATTAACTTAACATCATAGCTTGGGACAGTAGTCCCAAGCATCTAGTTTTTAAAAACCCTTCCATTCGATAGTTCAAGCTAACTCTGGTCCAGTATTTTAACTCATTACGACCTCTTTCACTGATTGATAACGACGACAGAGCATATCTATTATACCTATTTAGACATATATATTCTTTTACTTATTTAGTCATATTTCTGGCAATATCAACCATGAATAATGTTAGATAAATATACCAGGAATGTTACGAAAAGATACATTTCATAGACAATTCTAGTATAGTCAATATAAATATTTAAAAAAAAAGATATTTAACATCATTATTTCAATTAGTGATGGACATAGGTCTCTAGTATTGTTTTCTTCAAAAGAACTTTAGGCATGAATAATCACAGAAGTAAGCGTAACGTGTGGAACATGTCATTGTTTTACCTGTTCCATTTCACTCTCCATTTTCTTCATTTTAAGGTCGTGCTCACGTTTCTCCTCTTCCATCTGAGCTAAAGGATTCCTGTGAACAAATACAGTTATTTTAGTTAACTATACCATACACCTTGTAAAAAATATTTGATGTAATATCTCACATGCAATTACATAAAACTTTACGGTAATTAAGATACTATATACATATGTATTACAAATCATGTCAAATGAATTCTCAGCTTTTGTTCTTAAAACATTAGTTAAAAACTGTAGTTTCTTAAATCTAAGTTTACATAAATTTAACGTATACAACATAATATTTATTTTATAATAAATTGTGTCACCAATTTTTCTTTGGTGGTATAAAAACTACTTAACTGTTGGCTAATTGATTACATATGAATAGCAATAAATTAATAAAATATTTAAACCAATGTATTATGCAAACTTCTCAATTCACCTTTACACTTACATATAATACTTCTAATTAAAAACAAAGGTCAATAGTAATTTATATACATCTTCGTCATCATCATCAGGTATAAGTACAATTAAATCAATTTAGAGGAAAGCTGTACTGTAATTAATTTTATATTTGTAGTGAAAAGAATTTTACATTTTGTATTTAATGCCCAATAACTTAAAAAGCATGTTATACCGATAATTACTAAGATTGTGCTGATTAGTTGTAACTATTGAAGTTTCAATACTTCAAACTCGAAAACATTTTTCTATTTCTTTCCGCTACTGCAAAATTATTAATTAAAGTTTTATCTACAAAATTCTTTAAACCTGATTAATCTATTTGGAAGAGATAACCTAATAAACAGACGCTAGTATTTGTATGAATGAAGAAAGAAATATTTAAAATGTATTTTTACAGAAACATTTTATACACTCAGATTGACTATTGTTTTGTAATGAAAGAAATAATTCTTCATTATTTTTCTGCCTTTTAAAGTTTCTGCAAGATACAATTAACATGTTTGAGCAATTTATTTACTCCGATGTCGATTCATCATCATCGGCCGACAGACGTCCACTGCTGGATATAGGCCTATATATAGCTGCATTGTATAATCTAACAATATATTTTCCAGTAATGCGTGCAATATCAAATGTTCGAACCACATGCAAAGCGTCATTCAGGAATAAACAACATGTAATGATAAATCGCAGTTCTTATTAAAGCAGCATTAACTATAAGGAAGAATTTTCAAATAGTTACAAAAAAGTAAGCAGTAAACATTGAACACCCCGTGCTGTCGAATGAAAAATTTGTGAATTAATGTAAAACACACACAATTATGTGTGCAATGAAACTTACCAAACGGTCATGAAACTGTTCATCAGTCCTTGCGGGCACAAACTGAACACCAACACAACCATTGTTAAGGTACAACACGTGGAGTGCGACAACGTACACGCATCTTGCAATGGCATTAAAAATATTATTTATTCATAGCAAATCAACAACATTTACACTTCCTCTTAATGTTCATAAGTTTGGAATCTATAATAGTTATATAATTAACCTGACGAAAACGTATAAATTAAATAGGTAAAAATAAATTGTGCTCATAATTCTCATTTTTCGGAGTCTTTTATTAATATCTAATGGTAAGTTAGCGCCTATTTATTCAGACAAATAATGGTGTGGTGTTACCTTAGTTTCTATTTAAAGAACATTGTAACTAATGAAAATATTAGACTAGGCAAATTTCTTTATAATAACGAGCAAATTAGGTAGCGTTTATCATCATAACTATCGCAACATTTTTATGGTTGTACATATTACTCATCATCAAGAGCAGTCTTTTTTTACCTGGAGGAAATCTTTATATGATATTCTACTTATACGGAAAAGGTGGAGCTATGTAGGGGTTGAACCTAGTAAAACTTTCCAAGTGGTCATCCTCAATGTGTTGCGGAAGACCCCTGGATATCCTACGGAACACACAAGTGCCTCTCTGCAGAATGTCTAAGCACATTGCGGTAAAGGCTGTAACCCTATCATGCAAACACGCTTTACTACTACAAAAACGAGGCCACAAAATTCTTATCATCCAGCCCGAAGTAACCTCGGAGCAATGAGAACCCCTAACCTTAAAGCTCGCGAACCCGAACCCTATGAACACCTATTAATTTCCGTGTTTTGCCGAATAAAAAGAAAATAAAAAAAAATTTCAACCCCTTATAAAGCTAATATTTCGTCTGGAAACAAATCATGGTCATTGCATCGCAGTATTAACACGTACGAACGGATGAAGTCATTATTTATTCAGTTCATGAACGTCCCCAGTAGGAGCGTCCGGAACGTATTTGTAATTTGGCACGCAGCATGAACAATGCCATGAAAGAATATAAAAGTAACCTATTCTTTGAACACTGACCTGTCAGTAATGGTGACCTCCTTAGAAATGAAAATTGTGCTATAATAATTTTAGCTAAATTTTATTAATAGATAATAGTATGATTATTTACGGGTCTCCATTTTTGTGTCGGCGTAAATAAATATTGATGCCTTTTTTAAAATACAGATTATACACATCGAAGAAATACACCAAAAAACTATAAGTTCTTTTACTTGCGCAACCCATATTTAGAGCTGCACCTTGCTCATTCATAAGTTTGGGCTGTAGCATAGTACATTTTCCTAATACAATCTTGGAAATAATATTTAATGCCACTTGCAGTCGTGTGTAAGATTTAATGGTTAATGATAACAACATTTAATCATGGATGTTTAAAATTTAAAACATTAATTTAACGCCGCAAAAGGATTTCGCGAAAGTATGTTCTTAGGTAATATTTTTTTTAAATAACCATGATAACAGAATTAATGATTAATATTTTTTATGCAGTAAACATGTAAAGTTTCATTTCTGCATGCTCAAGCACATAACATTCGTACATAACAGAATGTTGTTTGCATCTATAAGAAATATAAACGAAATGTTGAAATAAAAACTAAATCTGGTAGCGATAATTATTAAAAAAAAAACATTAACCGCGTCGAAAGTGACCAGACCATGCAGGAATGAATTTTGTTTCATAATTTCAATTTTTATGTAATTATTCTAAAACGCACATTTAATTCTAAATAAATTATCGCAAAAAGAGTCTGGCCACCTTCTAGCGGTGACAGCAGTACATAATTTTTAAGACAACAATTTCTTATCTAGCAACCCTGTCTATTTAGGTTGTTATTCATGCCTTTCAGTAAACTTTAATGGTAAACTAATTATAACAGTATGTTAGAATGAGTTAACTGAGCTTTTTAAAGTTATAATCTTTAGGCATAGTGTTAGAATTTGCAGATGGATAACGAATGAGAACACACATAAAATAAATAACAAAAATTTTCTTACTTGTTGGAATTGATCCTATGTGGTTTACCGTCGTGAGAGAGACCTGCCAGTTTACGGCATCGGTAGTTTTCGTAGTGAACGGAACTGGTTACATCTTTCAAGTCCTGAAGATGCGTCCGGATAACCATGTTGCGTAGCGCGAGGAAGTCGCAATGCTCCAAATTTTCAACTGTAAATCATATTAAATTAAAACTTGTAGTATATGAATTAATTACTTCTTATGTTTTTGATGGTAGTAACCAGGAAAGTTCGTAAGATAAGCGGTTACCCACTGCATAAGGAGGCATTCCTTGCGCGGTGGTTAATCGTAAAGTTAGGTAACAAAAACTTACTGCCTCCAGATAAAAAAAGCGGTTTATTAATTTGTCACCTTTGTGTATTTACGCGTTTAACTGTCTCTTACATTACACACCTAAAAAGCTGAAATAATTACGATTTTGCTTATTTGTTGAAAAGTGTTTGTAACGATAATCGAGTTTTCTGTTCTCTAATCTTTATTCTCCGTTTAATTTTTTACTTAATTTATTTCAAATCGGAAGTATTTCTTAATAATTTATATATTGTAACATGACGTTATTAAACAAATACCAAAAGTTACCTTCTGCAATACCCCACGGATACTTGCGCCCACGGACCCGTCTGCCTTCAGTTTCTATGACGGTATTAGCGCCGACAACCGCGAACGGTACTCTTGTCCGTAGTGCCTTCGTGGCTTCAGCACCATCGCCTTCCTCGCCGCCGTTTTCAGGAAATTCATAGATCTTGATCTTATGTTGCGCTATTTCTTTCATTATCTATAAACAGCATAAAACTAGATATTAGCAATACCGAAACCATTCCTTTTTTTTAATATGATGTAATCTACGTTTATAACATTGAATTAATAATATACCACCCGTATATTCGAAAAATACTTGACTAACTCCATCGATTTTAACAAGTGTATAGCATTCTATATACTTACACTTAGAGACTTAACCAAGTATAAAATATCACCTGTTCCTTGAACTCCTTGCACTCCTCCGGCGTCATAGTATCAGCCTTAGCGATAACTGGTATGATGTTGACCTTGTCGCCGAGCCGTTGCATAAATTCCACATCCAGAGGCTTCAAGCCGTGTCCGCTGGGCGCGATGAAGTACAGGCAGCAGTGCACGCGCGTATCCGGCGGCGCAGCCTTGCGGGTAACACGAGACTCCGCATTCAGAAATTCCTCGTATTTAGACTCCACAAAATCAATTATGGGTTGCCAACTAAAAGAATTGTTATTGGTTCTGTTGTAATTATGGTTAATTATGACATATTATTAATCAAATCTCAAAATCTTTGTTACAGCAAAAAATAATTTGAAATACATAAAAAATGTATACATATGAATTAAATTACTATTATGATTTAACTCGAAAAGAGAAGTCTATAACAACATTTTATTTTAAATTTTTACAAAATCAACTGCAGATTGTGACACGGCATACTCACCAATTGCTATTATCCACTGCGTCGCCAAATCCAGGCGTATCAACAATCGTAAGCGTTAGGTTAACACCATTTTCTTTCAGAATAACAACACTCGTCTCAACTCCAACTGTCTTCTTGACTCGCAACGACGGTCCTGGGTGTTTGTCTCTATCGTATACCTCCGTTAGAAACAACGAGTTTATTAACGTCGATTTACCCAAACCCGTTTCACCTGAAAATAGATATCAACAAAATTAAAAAATTGTATTGCTCCACACTCGTACAGACTATATCCATTTTAATTAATAAGCGAAAAAAAAAATGATGTAAAATTTATCATTTTATAAAATAAGTCACGTCAACAGTTGACCTATATTATAAAATGATAGTGTAACAGCAAAGCAAAATAAATATGAACGCGGAAGCTGCAGCAAAGATAAGTGAAATAAATTTATAACCTAAAATGTTTATTTGATGAAATTCCCAAATTTGAAAAATTCCCGTATTGAGAATGGTGATGAACCTTGAATATAACCAAGTAATTTCTACGTAACATATTATATATTTCTGTGGTTGCAGCAAGGGTGCGCTACGATTCCGACAATTCCGAAAAAATGTGAGTGTCAAGTGGTTAAATCAACACATTTTTAAATGAGCAAATTTTGTGACATTATTACACTTGTTACTTCTGCGTGTATCTTTTAAACCATCATTGAAATTGCAAATGAACTATTTTATAACAGGGATGTCAGGTTTTACTTGTGAATATAATTATGAGCGCGATCTTACGAACGTTCATGATTTTCTGTAATATAATAAAAAAATCTAATTTACGCACCAACAACCATAAGCGTAAACTCGAATCCTTTTTTCACCGCTTTCCTGTAGACCTGGTTGGGTAAGTTTGCAAAGCCCACGTAGCCATCTAATTCTTTGGTCTTTGGTTTTTCTACCTTAGGTAATTCCGGTTTAGGAGCAACAGGTGGATGCTCAATTTTCTACAACAAATAAGAAATAATATATAGATATTAAAAATAAGGCTTCTTGACTCTAAAAATAAATGTATCAAATTTAAAAACAAAAGGCTTAGATGACGAATAATTCACGTGTCTTTTGTATGTAAACACTGGTAATATACCAGCTTCTGTACTTAACTACCTTATTAGGACAGCAAGTGAAACTAATAATAGTTTGTTAATTTAGATACTGCCACAAACATAAATTTAAAATAAAACATTTGGTATACATTATATTTATTCCGATAACACGTAAAGTAATAGTAATACATAAGCTCCACAGGTAATGAAAGAAACAAACTGCATTTCACATTTTACCATAACGTCTGTATAACCTACTTAATGTTACATACCATACTTTTAAAGAGGCTCATGTCATTTCAGTAAATGTGCTTATGGATGTATCTTTCAGGTTTTTAAGCCAATTGAGACAATTGATGTTTGTTTAGTTGGCATTCATACGCATCAGAGGTTGGGTATCGTTAAGACGGGCAATACTGATAAATACATTTAATTGTCTTACTTAATTTTTTATGCACTGGTCATTTTTTATTCGACGAAGCGACGTGATGAATAGTATGGAGATGAAAGGATAAGATGGATTCACCTGATGGTAAATGATACTCTACCTATTACAATTAAGAATATTATAAACAGCATCATATTATGCTCATTGTTTTAAAATGTATTATATTAAGCCTCATGGGGCAGGAATAGGATCTGTGAGGGTTATCAACATACACCATTTGCGACTACAGAAATTTTTTTCTATAGTTTCACCTCATTCTTAAATTACTTTGTACTTCTTTAATGCTCGTGACTGACTTGTAAACATTGAACTGCATTTAATTGTTTTGAAATTACAACGTTTACACTCAAATGAGTGACGCCAGTTAATTAACTTTTCTTATTTATGGACACAAATATATTTTTTTGCTGTATACCTTAATGTTTTCATTATTTCTGAGTGCGGAAGGTGCAGTCGGCGGCGCTGTGGTAGGCACAGGCGGAGCTGGCATCTGAGGTGGTGCAATTTTGCCAGCGTCAACTGACGTACTGTTTGTAATTTTAATGCCATTCGGTTCGTGATGGTTTGTGTCGTGAGGATCCGGCAGCGTCGCAGAGCGCTTAGCCAGTGCGTCTTTGAGCGCAGAAGGTGCAACGGGTGGTGCTGGCGGTGCGCCAGTAGGGAGTCCCGTCGCACTGCCGCTCACTGACTCCGATTTGAAGAACAGCTCCCGTTTACTTTGTAGCTGGAAACAAAATCATGTTATTAAATAATATTTAATATAATTATTTCGGTAAGGTAGGTATTTTTTAAATAATTTTTATTACATATTTCTTAGTTTTCAAGCAGTATTTACAAGATCTGTAATATAAATGTACATTTAACATGTCAAGTTCTTATAAATACACGTATTACATTTTTAATACTTTGTATAAAAAGGGTTATTTTCTTATATGGAATGAGGTAACCATTCGATGAATGTTTTTATAATTCTACATCTATCATCCATCTAGAGAAAAAAAACAGTAAAAATAACTTATTGTCAACAAGTAAACACTTTAGCAAGTACGATCAACAAAAAAATTATTGAATAACAATTCTATCTCAAAGCAATATATTTATGTACACATATACATTAATGTTATTATAATAACCTAGACGGTCTCCGGCTACGGGTACCTACCACCACTCTTTTCTTAAAGATAATTAAAGAGGCACTGATATCAGGAGGAAGAGCATTCCAGAGCTTCACTTCTTTACATTAAAGGAATCACTGTTACTTTTGGAAGAATGTGTTATTTCGAGAAGTAAAGAAACGAAATTAACATATATGGCTACTTGAGGAATCATTGTTGTATGGTTAATCGATCAAAGCTCTTGCAGTATTAATATTAAATATCGTATCGTAAACGTAAAAATAATTGCATCGGAGAGAGGTAGGTATGTATGTGGTGGCGCTTGTCGGTTTGTACGCGCTATGTGAAGTCGGTCTGGCCGGCTCCACGCTGAGGTAGGGTGACTCATCGACACCAAGGCGACTGTGTAACACTATATACCTATCTGTGTCAACATTCAAGAGGTTTACCCACTTGATGATTAAGCTACACATAAAACACTCATTAAGTACATGTACCTAATTATAATGTACTCGTTGACTAATTTTATTTAACATACAGTGAGATCGTTGCAACCGTAATTTAAAAGTTTTTGGTATATGAGCTCAGTAATTAAAAACTGTAGTAACGTCCGCAACAAAGGAGTATTACCAATCGAGTATTGCTGTAATTGTGAGGCATGTGAAAGCGAAAGCGTCTTATAATCGCTCCCGCGTATAGCTGCTTTATAATAGGAGCAAGAATCGCGAAAGCGGTGATTCACGTGGAACTCAGTAACTGTACACGTGAATCATATTCGTTGCACATCTCTGCACCAACGGGTTCTGAGCCCTATGTACACACCAATATAAACATTGCTTATGAACAGATGGCAATTAAACGGTTTTAAAGTAGAAGCATTCATTGGATTTTCTCGAGCGGCTCTCTTGTGAAGGAGTAGGGCGTGTTTATTGATGGCTGTAATATTATTCACATTAGAAATTTAAGTTCCTTTCTCAATCTGTCAATAAAAGCTACAAAATAAATTATATAAACTATGTTTATTATATCAAAAAAATACTGTACATCAAAAACAAAGTTTATTTTTTAATTTTAAGTCTATCCTGTAAGCAATTGTGTGAAATAAAGTTGTTATTTTGGTATTAAAAACAGACATATTAATAATATATATTTGTAGATGTAAAGATAAAATAATAATTCATTTCATATTCACAACTTTGCAGATACTTATGAAATGAGTCAAACAACATAAACTTGTCCAGTTCAGATAGGACGATGACCCTTCTAACTAGCAGAAGTTCATTCTAATAATATCTTAGAACCTTCCAATATAATGACACGAAGACGCGAAATCTCAGTTTCCAATTTACCATACAATATCGCAAGTCAAGTTATTTTCTTACTATAATCTGACATAGTATCCTATCCTATATTTACCGCTACTAGTTTAAAATTAATAAGGATATACACAAAGTATAATTTACTATTGGACTAAAATAGTTACTTCGCAATATGTATCAATTTCTGTTATACTGTATTTCAACCACAGTAATATCCTAGCTTATCAAGGTCAGCACGTTACACATTTAACAGTACAAAGCTTATGTTAAAATTCATGATGATAATAGATCAAAACTGGATCAATACAAGCAAGAAATAATCTTTCATGATATTCTTGCCTGGGTTTTAAATTCAAATATAGTAAAGACGTACTTTTCACATATCCATATTATTATGCTTGACCAAATAATACGTTAACGAATTTTGTTTAAATGCAAGATAAGCACCGAAATATTCACTTGAACTACAGGTAAACACATGAAGTAAATCCTACATTACGCATACATCATAATTCATCACACTTCATACATTTGGTACACGACTACTACAAAACCGTATTAGTCATTAAAGACGTATTTTTTTTAAATTACCTTTTCAATGACTAACAGAGTACGGTACGAATTTCAGTTTCTTATAGCTGATTGCATCAGTGTAAACCGTAACGCTTGTAACTTTTAAACCGGAAAAGCTACATGGATAATCTTTTAGAATAAAATGAAGTACAGGATAAGGAGCTAAGCGAACGAAATAAAAATTTCTTTAAAATTACGAAAAAAATTCTTTAAATTACGAAATAAAAATCTATAACTTCTCTGGTTAAGGAGATATGAATGATCAAAGTTAACACTGTAGAAGGAGAAAAATGCAAAAAATAAAAATTTCACTGATAATCTAACACATGACCTTTGTATCCCAAGCTTGAAAATTATCCCCTAAGCAATTCCGATACATTCTAATCTTATAAGGTAATAGAGACCCGGATAATAAGACGACGCATGCGTTGTCATTCCGGCTTGTTTATATAGTACAAAAGAAACCCTTGCTGATACTCTCACATGACAATACTAATTGCTCGTACAAAATCGTATTGGTTCGTATTCGTTTGTTTATCAAACAAAAAGAGGTGTAGTTAAAGAATTTGTTTATTTTCATACGGTTAATGTATAAACTAATTATTTATGTATGAAACTGCCTGCTAACTTGGTAATAATTTCAACCACCTGAATACAAACGATTAACGAATATATTACAAAACTTACCATAACATCGGCATCAAGGTTTTTCTTTTCGCGTCTTTTTGTACTGAATCTCTTTTTAATTGCTTGAAACATATTATCACTATATAAAAGAAACCATTACTTATTAGTGTTAGTATTGCCACTTGTCAAAGAGTTGAGGAAATATTAACGCTCGAATGTTGGAGGAAACTGAGTCAAATCATTGTTAACCGCTAGCGGTATATAAATTCCGTTTTTTATACATTATATTAAATATTGTTTGAACAAAATATAGCCACAATAAACCCGTACTCAACCACACACAACATCTGACTAACGCATCCATTCTGTTAGGTAATAATACAACACAAATCCCTCACCAATGTCATGACGCTCAATTCTTTAATCACTTTGAACATAACAAATTTGTTTGAACAGTTAATAGTTTATTATCTTATCGTTAAACTACAAATCTTATCTTTTTAGGTTCATACAACGTTCAGTACTGACATAAAAACGCCTGTGCTTCATTTCAACAACGGCGGTTTTTGTATGATATCAAATGTTGCGGCTGGGATTTATTAATTAGTATTGTAAAATTACTGGTGGGAGGTATCCGTTGCCGGAGACCATCAAGGTACTTACCGCCGCAGGTCGTATTTCTGTCGGCAAACAGTAGTAAGCAAACATTACTGTATTTGGATTTGAAGGGCGTTGTAAACCAATGAACTTGCTGGGGTAAGGAGACTTAACACCTATGTCTCTAGGTGGCGAGGGCTAATCGGTGCAGTGTACACCATCTTAACCAGCGTCACGTTGTTATGGGCAATATTATCACTTACTGGTGGTACAGTCAGCGCATGCCTTGCTCCGCCGCGTAGTATAAAAAAATACTGTTATTGTTAAAAATAACATATATAAAATTAAATTTTACTACACTTATTCTATAGATCATACATTAAAATCCGTTGAAAAAATTCAAAAATAGTATCTATATCAAAAGTATTTTTTTCTTCTGTCCCGTTTATAAGAATAATATAAAAAAAATGATAATAAAGAGGCCTCATTATTTAGATAGCCCCTCCTTGACGGAGATAACGATCATTACACATTACATTAGTCATCATAGTGTCCTAAACTATTAGATGGCCATAGATTAAAAGTATGTCCATTATGATCAGTCAATTTTAATGTTTAGGTAAGATGAAAATGTAAGAAAAAAATTATGATCTACATGTTTACGTAATAGTCTTTACACAGATGGTTACGCAACGTCAAGTAGTTAGGTACGATTGTAATGTAGGATGTGAATAATTTTTCACTGCTCACCGCATCCTCTATCCTGGATGTTCGTTTTGATTATAATTTAATCAACCTTACTTTTATAAGTAACTGACCGTGATTCTATATAGTTAGCGATTGTAATTTGTGCGTATAGCCACTGACATTTATCTGAGTATTAACTCTTACTTGACAGACTTTCCTCAGTAACTTTAACTAATACAGCGGATAATTAATTCAAAATGCTCAGTACGGTTTGTTTCTTTAATTTACAATAAAGAGAATATTATTTAATTACTACCCTATTCAAAGTTACACAAACTTTTAAACATGCGGCTGTTTATATCCAATTAGGCCAAATATGTTTCAAAGATTTTTTAAGGAAGCTTATTAATAAATCTATTAGAATACGAACTAAATTTAAAACATTTATTGTTATAAAAAAAAATATATATTTTGGGTCCGATAACTTTTTTATACTTCTCATAACTATCAGATTTTTGACTTTAAACCTGATTAAATACAATTATTTATTTATGTTATTTAAGATCTTTATCGAAACGCCTACAATAGGCAGTTTATGCCCATGTGCATTCTTTACCAATCAACCTTGTAAGTGGGGAGATTCTGTGGTGGGTGAATTACATAAAATTTATTAAAATGAATACCCATATGTATTATATAACATATTCTAAAAGCGATCAAAAATAGTAGAAGCAAATATTTTGTAAAAGATGTGTGAATTAAATAATTACTCGTCCGATTTATACTCATGAAAACTATTATATGATAATTATACAACGTTAGAAACTTTGTTATTTGTATATTGAGAAATAATTAACAGTACGACGATACAGAGACAAGCTTGTAACCACAATGTTTTAATAATACATTAGGTCCAAATACTTAAACACTCTTCGTAATCGTGGTGTGGTATTTTGCATTCAAGGCAGGTGGTGGCAATTGAAATCGTTTAGATTTTTTAAAAATAGCATAACATTAGCACGTTCATGAAAGTATCCGTTAGTTGGCAATCTAATAACTACGTTTCCTAACCAAACAAACGTTTCTACGGGAAGTAAACATTAACAGGCAACTGCACGTGCGCTTGTAAACTATTCTATGTAGTTCGACGGCCAAGAATGGTTTCTAGTAAACAAAAATTTACATACACACACATATAGTTTGTACCTGCAGGCGTCGATCCGTCATGTTCTCATAATCATATGTACACTGTACCATGCAAGGTTCCGCTCGATCAATTTACTTTGAAAGTTAATAACGTCGTGTACACTATGCGTTTCAATGCTTCGTTGTGTGATATTTTTAACTGCATACAAGGGGACTCCGGAGCTAGAGACATATGTTTATTACCGTATCTCTGTCCGTCTGATCGATGATGAAAGCAAGCTCGTTGTGTTCGTTAAACAGTGTTAATGGCACTGATATACATATTAAAAAAGAATCTCACGTCTATTTTTTAAAAAAATATTCATTGCGATTGCAGATTGTACTGTAAAATACTGTAATACAGGATTTTGATCTTTATTTAACTTACCATGTAACAAATTAAATATTTTTGTTAGCCGATTGAACACTCCGTTGATTTCTATGTTAAATATTTATATATTCTGCGTTATATTATTTGCGTGATAAAAAATCTTTATGAAAGCGGGAGGATAAACTCCTCTTTTAATTTATTTACTCACTTCTATACATTATGCCACAATCCAAAGAAAAGATCAGAATCATTAATTAAGATAGACGATAGTTTAAATCGGGTATTTAAGAATACATATATATATACATACATTAATTATGTATATATACATACACAAGAAATATTTTGAAACTATCAAGTTAAAATGGACCTTATAATGTGGACATTGTAAAAATGAATATTTATAGTATGTCTTAATATGTTCTAAATTTCAGATAAAATCTTACAGAACTTTTGTAGTCGACGTTTAAAATCTAGGAACAGACTACAGAAATATACTCCCAAATATCACGAAAAGCTTGTTCCCCTAAAATCAATAAAGATTGTCGTCAAGTACTTCTCGATTATGAAAAGTATAGAAATAAATACTTGGAATTTTTAAAAGGCAACCAAAATGATATTCCATTGAATTTCTCCAGATATCTAAAGATAATGACTGCAATTCAGGTCAACGGTTCATTTAACTTTCTGCATACAATACGCGTGCCTGTTCACATGCCGCATCGTTCTTTTTCAAAGCATTGTTTTATACCATAGTATCTACTATCACAACAAGTTCATTTATTAAACGAGAAAGCTTGTAAACTGTTAAGTATTTAACCACTTGTAAGTATAAACCTCGCAAAGTTACTACAAAACAATATTCTTAGTTTGGACTGTGATTATCAGTAAATTCCATAGTTCTTTGTAAATCCTTGACAGTGGACGACATTATTAGTAAATTATTTAGAGAAAAATTAAATATGCTATTAAAAATTATTATATCAAACGTTATAAGTTATCCTAGGTAAGAAGACGACATAAGTGGGCGTTTGATCCTCGTGTAGGTAAAACCGGATCCAACGCTAATGGATCGAGTTCATTCAGATACGTCTCTTGAGATGATGCATAGTAATGAACGTGGTCCCATTACTCGTATTATTTAATAATCTCGTCACTAGTAGCGTAAAATAAAAAGGTTTTGACACTTTTTCTAACGTATTACCAAGATTTCAATTAAAACAATAAATTGTTTAATAAAGTCACCAACAATTTATGTATACATAGGTTGTATTGTTTTTGATTCATTCATTCCTTTATTATCTTTACACAATAACATTTTGGAAAAATTAAAAATAAAAGAAACTATAGTGAACGTAATCTGGTTTTCATTTTTAACCAGACACGAACGAGCTAGATTTATTAAAACCCTGTGCTGTTAAGCCCAGCTAATCTCGAATGCACAACAATGCACTCGTCGTTTTCGCTACATAATTCATGTACTATAGCGCGAAGGTAGACAGGGTGCGTCTTTACTTATATTGACTGAAGCAAATAAATTACCGTCGCTAAAGAATTTAAAGCAAAATAAACTTTATTATTTTTACGAAACATTGTATCACAATTATAAGTTTTAGCATTAATTGCTGTATTACCGGACCATGGCGACTAACCAATCGCTTATTTTGTAAAACTGTGGACTCCGATTAGAATTAAATAAATATAGATGGTAGCACCGTTTTTATTCCATTTATCTAGAAACCACCCTCATATTGTAAATCTACCGCCATAAAACACAGATGTATTCCAGAAGAAGCGTGCTCACCACCTACGGCCACATGGTAACACTGTCACAATGAAGACGTAGGCGGAAGAGATTGAGTATTAGTCCATTGTTAAAAGTAACAAAAAAAAAAGGAAATTCAAATCAAGTAAACAAAACTTTTACGGCTTAATCTTAAAAGTCTGATTTTAATTATTAACAATGGATTCAAATAGTAAATAAATATACTTTGTTACAGGTATTGTAAAAGCAGTGTAAAACCAAAAATGTATATGTCCAGTTACATATTACTGGTCATAAACATGTATAATATAATTAACGAGTAATTACGTAGTATGATCCATGAACCTCATTTAAATAGAGGTTAAACTAATTGTCGTTCATTTTAAATAACCCTGTGCACCCTGCGATAAAACAACACCTACGTACGATAACGAAAGATTGTACTTTTAAATGAACTTAATAGGGTTCTTGAATATCCACCTTATTTCTAGCAGTTCTGGAAAAAAATATAGTCACTTAAATATAAAATAAACCACAAACAATTTATAGCAAGTGCTAATCTTAGACACCGCCAATATAAAGAGATCTGCTTTAATTTAAGACCACATATGTAATTATATTTTTATAAAGTTGTTTTTATATAGTACACTTTATTATAACTTGAGTTCAAATAATACTACTGTGTAAAAATCGAACAGGTCCTCGTCTACAAGATTTAGGTGGTATTGGTAACCTTTTAAAAGCCACAAAGTAATATATTATTGATAATTAACTGACATCAGAATCTAAAAACATAGTGAAAAGCTTTAGATTCAATACAGTTTTTTAATCTTTTGATGAACATAATTGAAAAGCTAATGTATAACTTTGTAAAACTAGCTGTTAGATTAAAGCAAAATAATTAGACTTATGCTTACCACGTTTTCTTTGTTTTGTGATTTATTTCATTATTAAATTTTCATTTATATATATTCTACAAATAACTCGCAGTGATTGATCTTATAATAATATCATTTAAAACCATGAGTAGAATATCTTTAAATACCTATTTATTGAATAATAAGTTTCACTCATCAGAAAACTCTTTATGTTCACTTTGAATAATTTCACTTATATTGATAACTAATGTCATTATTGTTAATAAAATACATAGGAATATATTTTTTAGATGCATGTATTAAACCAAATGGGGACAATGTTTATGTTTTAACTATTTCCATTTTACATTTGCACTAAAGGTACATATCGCAATAATAGTACTAACTTATAACTAGCGAGACCTAAATTTCTATACTGTTAAATTATTTATAGTTCAAAAGTTTGTTGGCGAGACGCAGACACATTCGCCATTTACAGATAATGTGCAACAGGCTGAGGCGCCGAATGCAGTTGTGTCTTGTTGTTTTATGAACAAAGTCAACGACCTAGTTGCAAGGATATGAGATAGGATATATATATATATCATAAACGAGATTTATCAGGAAACGCATCGGACATTGTACATCAATACGACATTGAATGCAAATTATTGTGCGTACGATTTCCTTTACGTATAGAACCGTAATCCGCAGAGATATTACTGAATACATATTTTTAATATTTATAATAAATTTATCATCCAGTCAATAAAGTATTTTAAGGTACAATGGATTCACATTCTTTAATAGTTAGTATGATTATATGATCATATATTTAATTGTTATGTGCTAAACATATAAATCAATTTGGGTCAGTGTTTTCAATTTGCTCTTAATTATACATAAATGCAAAGTTATAAAAATTTACACAGTTGTTTATACCTGTATAAAAGTAATGCCGATGAAATTAATTTCGGTGAGGGTATATCACTACCTAACATACCCATCACGTTGATTGTATCAAAAGTTTATTCGATGGTCGGTTTGCGATCAAAGTACAAAACGGTATTTACCTCAGCTTTTCTCCTCAGCGACAAATTTCTCCAGATCTCACGAGGACTTGACCACCCCGCCTTCGTTTTATCATTTCCGCTATCACCTACGCTACTAGCACATCGAGTCAATTTAGTGTGGACGTTGCCATTAGTTACAGCGTTGCTTTCCATTTTGAACCCATTCAAAGACGTAGATATTAAACCCGAGTTCGTGTCTAAAAAAACACGAAAGATACACAGACACACCCGTACGTTACAGAATCGCGAAACAATCACTTGCAATTCACTTTAAGTTTTGTTCGGGTTACGTGTGCGAACGAACACAACTGATTCACACAATTGCTTTACGTTTTGTTTTTTTAAAACCGTTACGCTGACTTGTTTATAATATAAACCACACAACCTTTATAAGATTTTATACAAAAAAATTAAACGTAATTTAAAATTTATGTTAATAAAGCTTTTGATGATTTAAAACAAACAGCCGTTTTATTATGAAGCACATTCGCGTCTGTATCAGTTTGAGGTTAAGTTACCGGCACTACCGGCTGTCGGCTGGCGGGGCACACAAGCGCCCCTATGACGCGTCCGCTTCACGGGGCGGAAATATATTGATATTTTTCTACAAAAACTTTGAGACACGTCCACATCATTAATTTCAAAATTAAGTTAAAAGTTAATATATGACATATAATCAAATTATCGGGTTTTAACATGCATAAACACACAGAAAAAATCTAGAATTGATTTAAAAAAGTATACAAAGAAAGTTTTTTTTAATTATTTGATCATAAAATAAAATATAACACAATATTTAAAGAAAAGAAAACTGGCGTAATAAGACTAAAAATTAAAATTCGCTACGTGTGAAACGTCCACGTTAACTCAGGTATAAGTTAATTATGGCTATAGCTTTGTATAGACGCGAAAGGATCCCGGGCCGTCACACTTATGCGCACCAAGCGTACAAAAGTTGTACACCGTATTGTTGGAAATAAAATAAATAAAATATTACTTAATAGCAACATGCACCTTACGCCACTTGAAAGAAAGACGAAAACACGTCTTTATGTATGTGCACTTATCTCGTTCTGATTTGAGGTAAATAATGCAAGAGGAGAACGTGCCCCAACCGCTTTAGCTGGTTAGTGGTATAAAGTAAAAACTTGGGTAATGCACAAGGCTCACAAGTAACTGATTTTTAAGTTTTGTGAACGTATCAGAAGAGTATACATACATTATACAAATAAACACAAAGTCTATTTTATGCGTTATCTGTCTACTAAGCTTTCTCAGCGCGTCCATTGCGATAACACTGTACTGATAACAGAAATTCCTAGAATACAGTCAACATAATAATTAGATGCCTCTTTCTTTTAATTAGAAAATTATTTGAGTTTCGAAAACTCTTAACAGTAACTATCTGCAATTAAATAATTAATAACAGTGGTAATTTTAAGTTACGGTACTTTGCAATGTTCCAGAATAACATTAAATAAATATGTATGACAAAAGGAACAATTTTCCTTCAGAAATTTTAATTACGCTTCTGAGAAATTTCAGGTCAGGCCACGACCATGAAACAGTTAATGTCTGTTTAGTGAATTCGACACATGCGAGCAGAATGGCCGCCGCTGCATGGGTTATTTTTAACTCTATATGTCTTAGGGTCAGTCACCGCACAATCCTCCCCGCAAGGACCAGTCCTATCACCCGAGGAACTTGTGTGGGAATGCTTCAACCACATCCTTACAAAGGAAAATAAGAAACGGAACAAAAACGTAACTACAAATGCTGGTCACGATATTTACTAATAATGACTCATAGCTGTGATTACGATAAAAAATTAAAACTCTGTTCAAAATTCAAATTGTTTTAATAATGATGTTGATCATTAATAAAACAGTATTTTTTCATGAAAAAGTATAACATTTAGGCTAGATAAAGAAAGTTAGTGTATTTATAAAAATTCTTCAAGTCTTTTATTTACGACAACAATCGCGTTGTTAATATAAATCAACACGAAAAAATAGTTCTACTGTAACGGATTAGTAAACAAAACTTTGACTACATTTATATTGCATATAATCTATAACATCTTAAATACTAAGGAAAAGGATTAATAAACAAAACAATATTATTTACTTCCGTAACGAGGCCTAGTTAGTAATTGTCTTCTAAACCTTTTTGAATACGTCACCTGACGAAATGTAGCGAAGTTCCCGTTATGAATGTAAACATTTTGAAATCCTTACATATTTACACATACATGACGATAATTGCAATTGCGTATATTAAAGGAGTTTTTTATTAAATGAAATTACCGAACGACATATATATATTATCCGTTTCTTATTGGTTCAATTTCGCCTTATTTCCAATAAGGGATCGAACATGAAATAAATATTTCCTACATTTCTCTTTATCATCTATCAGCTTATTAGACATTCATTTTTATAATATGTATGTGTATCAGACCGGCCTATATTCCTTAACATTCAGTTCTTTTAAAAATTGCATATAAAGCGGAAAAACTGCTTCGCCGCTGTTTATCAAATCTACTTTTTTTTGCTTATACATTGATTTTTTTTTATTAAAATGAAAACATTAAGCACGTAATAATGGTACTTGTTGTTAATATTTACCTATTATTTATAAAAGAAAATCATTAATTAAAAGATAACGCTTTAAAGCTACAAAAATCTTATAGACATGATCCGCTATATAAAGTTAGAATGAGAGGGTGCACTAAAATAACCGAACTTCCCTTTTGGGGTGCGTTAACTTAGCGATTGGGGGAGCTGTCAGAGGGGTGCATGGGACTCACCGTGGCGGTATCAGTAAGGGTGACGGTGGCCGAGGTAGGTCCACTATTGGTCGTAGTCGTATTGAGGGAGGTCGTGCTCGACACCTGATTATTTGAATTCTGTTCAATAATACGCTGGCGCAAAGCTAGTCGCTCTAAACTGGCTAGACGATGTGAGCCACCTGTGCCTTCTCTATCTCGCTCCCGAAGACCAGTCGCACTATGAGTGCTGCCAGCACTAAAGGAACCGCTGTACTTTGGAAGTGTTGGCGGCGGAACAGGCCTGGCCGAGCCCCCTCTTCCAAGCAAAGAGCCGCTGGACGTGTACGCGTAACTGCTAGGTGTTCCGAGAGTCGCTGTACGCGGCGCGGCTCCAATTCCGTTCAGTGCGCCATTGGTACCGTTGACGGCGCCGCCATTCACCGTCGTAGTGCTGCCGTTCATCTCCCTTGGATACTGTCCGTCATGCGAGTTATAAAACTAGAGCACACACTGTCACTGTGAACAATGTTAATCGCGGGAAACGTTCGAGCCAGTCGCCCGTCGGAGGCGGTTTGACAGCTCGCAAGCGAGCCGCAGGGGGGTGGGGGGGCGAGAGGAGCGGGGGCGGAATCCCACAGCGCGCGCCCCGCCGCGTGCCTCCGACCCCGACGTACATATATCTCAGGACTATTGCCACACGCCTGCCCGACTACACTGGAGGGTTGAAAATATATTGTTCCACTCTCAGTCAAGGTTAATGCTAAAACATTTATTTAATTCTTAACACATCAGAATTATAGAAATAAATATTTTCTTATATTAAAAATACATGATTGAAAAACAAACTGATTTTGGAACAAGCCAAATACGTTCTCCGTTTTTGTAAATACTGCTTCCTAAATATTAAAGTCTAGAAATAGCTTTTAAATTGTTTTAATAGGGGTTATTCCTAAGGAGTGCCGTTTTAATTGCACTGGCATTTTGAATGGAAACTCTAACCGTCAAGTATATATCAACAGTCATTAAACGCCTTTCAAAACAAAGGGGGAAACGGAAAGCAGACGAGACACGTTTCAATGGTGATTTCGGTTGATTTTATTGTATCCTACCTTAACGTAAAAGTACATTTAAAGTAATACATAAAGGCAAACAGAACTTCTAAAAGCGTTTTACATTGCAAAAAACACTTGTTATACCGTCTCTATCCCCGGGAAGTCTAACAGTAAATTCAGCATCTAGTTTCCTTATTGAAAATAATTGTAGACATTTACGAGTTGGACGGATCATTTACACCAATTCTATACCTTTACATAAATAAATCAAGGACTAGATAATTTTAGTTTCAAATAAATTTGATTTCAAACTCAATTTCGATAGCATCAACTTTTTGGATAGGTGAAAGAAGGAAATGACGTTTTTGGTTCATTGGCCGGCATAAACAAGACGTGAATTAAACCCCGGTACGGAATTACTAGCGGAAGTACTTTAAGTCGCAGAGAATACGTCCGCAATCATGCATGCACAAAATTGTTAAACTGGTTCTTTTAAATTTAGTAATGAACCTCCGAGAAAATAAGTGATGAAGATTAGGATGTGAAGTCGATCACAATTAATGGTAAGTAGTAATGTAAGGATAAAGCTAATTACAAATTTTGACTGTCGCTGGCTTTATAAAAGGCATTAGAAAAATATTAATAAACAAAAAATATTTTTTAAGGGTTGGGTGTTCACATTGTTTTAAACCTAAAAAGAACTTTAATACTATAACCTTAAGGGAGAGACCGAAGTGATCACAAGCTGTTTTTAAACTTGTGCATATTTCTATTAAATAGATTGGCGTTTCAATTCAAATTAATAACAAATATATATCAATGTAAGAAAGACCGAATATGAGAAAATTTTAAATAGTTTTTAAATCTTCTTCATGTACTAGTGGAGTAAAGCACGTGGCGGTCGCGTGGTAGGCTGATGCTGGCGATCGACCGCGACACAGCGCAGGCGCGTCGCTACCCTCAATCCGCCACAACCCTTCGGTGCAACGTCTCCCCGCCACGGTATCAATGGTAATTGGAAAGCATAATAAACTGCAGCGATAGCAACATGCATCTTTATAGCCCTAGCTTCGTTTTTAAATTACTTCGATCATACAATGAAAATAATTTTAAAGTTAAAAAAAACGACATTACAAAGACTAATCTAATGAAAAACAAGAGAGATATTTGCGCACAAGAAATTTAATTTTTATAGAAATGATATTTGTTTCATATCACGGCCTGATTGACGAAGTATACACTTACTATTTAAATTGATTTAAGTAAACCAAGTATGCGTTAATTTTACACATTTTAATTACAAAAATGTAAAAAAACAAATGCTTCGTGTGTATTAGATATCTATCGGTACCTAAAAAACATAGATTAAGACACATTTTTTTTTTTATTTAATATCGGCTATAATAATCGTGTAAATAATTTTATTAAATTAATAATTATTTATTTGGTATTACAGACACTTCAATTTTACGACCGGACGGGGAGGATATCTTTGGGGGAGTTCTATGTCGAACAGTGGGCCTTTATCGGCCGATGATGATGATGACTTCAATTTTGTTTGTATGTTTTAATTTCTCGGTTTACTTGTGGATCAAATGGTATATGATAAAGGTACCGTAAAAATTCTCTTGTGATTTAATACAAAAGTAATCGAAAATCTATTTGCTATAGATTTGGATCGTTTGCGTAATTATTCGCTGCGCAGCCAGTATTTGTAACATAAATTGAAAAACATTAAAGCTGCTTAATTAAATATGTTTGTAAAAGTTAAAGAATCTTTTTTCGTACTAATTTAAAAAAAACAGATATGTTTCCCCAAGAGCACAATATTGGAACGCGACAGTATTTTTTTAAAGACACAGGTGCCACCTATCATTCAATGCATAAACCATAATTTTGGAGTACAACATGAGTAGTGTAAACAACAAACTTGCCCAATAAACCTGTTGTTGTTATTGCTTACTAGATGGCGCGGATTATATTTCCTAATAACCAAAAACAGTTAAGTTGATGAACAAACAATCTGTAACCGAGAATTGTCCTGCCAATGTATAAATTTTTATAAACAATAATCGTCATGAAAATTACCCGAGCGATATAGAAGTTTCAAAGCTGTTGCGCTTTTTAGTTGTAAGTTTAAAGTGAATATCGTATATATATATTTTCATTGTATTCAAATTTATACGTATAATAATAATCTTTTAATATAAGTAAAGAAAAGCATAAGTGCTGTCTTTATTTCGAAAATCGTTACATAGTAAATAACAAAACAATAATATCTATTAAAGTGACTCATGTGTAAAATATTTATGACACTTGCTCAAATATTATTGTACATTAATTTTTAGAAGCAATTTATACTGTCCATTACTATATTAATAAATAAGAATATAATATGTAAAAATAAATAAACATAATAGCAAAAATATCCATGTAGCTTTTATATCAACGAGATATTGCCTGCCAGGAATTCCTAACACTACATTAAGGTTTTATTTTTCAAAACGGTTTTTACTTCTTTTAACTACAAAACACAACACGGCCTCCGTATAAGTGTGCTTCAAAAAAATCTATTTGAACAAGCTATTTACTGAAACAAGGTCAAGACCGCATTGTCTAACTCCATACTTTTCCGTTACTACAAATATGTCTTCATATTGTCTTTATTTATGTAACAATAAGAATATACCAAACAATCGAAATTATTGTTCAAATATTATTTAATTGTAAATAACTTTCACGCCTTAAAAAAAAAATTGAGTAATTTATATAAAGTACACTAGCAAACGTTATTGAGCACGATATCAATATAATTGCGTAAAAAGTTTCCAAAATATTAAAAACTGTTATATCCCATAAGCAATAGTTTTATACAACAATAATTAATATATGCTGTGTGACCATTTCTAACTAAACAATTCTTTTTCGATGGGTGGTTTCTGTTACCGCAAACCTTCTACGTTAGTACCACCGCAACTCCTATTGAAGCCGCCAAACAGTACTGTGCAAAAATTACTGTATCCCGGTTAGAAGGACCTTGTAAGCAAGTGAAATTACTGGGGCAACGTGAATTAAAACTTTATGTCTCAAGGCGACGAGCACAATGTGGTGTAGTGTATAGTATCTTAACCGGCGACAAGTTGTTATGGGCAAGTTTATCACTGACCATCAGGTGAACGCTTTACTCATCTCGCCGAATAAAAAAAATTACACAAAATGAATTATTGTCAACTACAGTAACAGCATATTATGCAATATTAATTAACACTAGATTTACCAGACCAGTCAAATTGACTGGTCCTGCAAGTTCAATGTAAATTATTTCTATATGAAATATTCTTGTTTTTGTAATGATATCATCACTTTTGTAGCTTTAACTA
>DWLS01000055.1:0-48235 GCA_018246255.1 Pachliopta kotzebuea | reverse complement strand
AAAATTAAAAGAAGGTCAATTTTATCTGTGATGTTTAGTATGTTGTTTAAAAACAACATTGTCCATTTAAGGGTTAAGGTAATACAAAGGTAAGTTAATGTAACACAAATCTGCTAATTTTACATTTTAAATTTTTTAACAAAAAATCTACTATTTCTATTTTTTATTAAAATTGCACTTAATGCCTTCTTCATATAAGTTTAAGTGACAATGTAGCCGTAGACGGTGAAATGTGCTTATTCAGAATATTGGCTCTCATATTTTGACATCCGAAACAACGATGCGATTATGTCAGCAGATTTACAATATAATGATGGCAGCAAGCCAGAAGGGTGCTAAAAAAACCTTATCACCAATTAAAGTCATTTGCTATATTATTTTATTTACCTGTGGATATCGGTTGATAGTGTTTGGATGCGGGTACGGTTGGTAGCCTCGGTATCCTTGAATGTTTCTCATCATCCCGTTGCAGCCCGGAAGCACGGCAGGCGCGAGCGCCTTCTGCAGCTGCTTCTCCTGCTTTCGGTATTTCGCGCGACGATTTTGAAACCATACCTGTGCAAAAATTTAAAAATGCTTTCATGGCTATGTAACGTTTAGAAACCAAGTCGCTGATTGAATAACTAACTTGTACGAGGAAAGCAGGAGCTGGTGCAAGTAAGCTTGATTAAAAGGGGACCCACACAAACTTTTGGTATACTTTCAATAATTGTAATAAAATTCAAAAATTTTATCTTATTGTGAAATCTTACCGAAATCGAAAAACTAAAATTTGTAATTAAAAAACATGGTAAAGATGATTTATATTTTTTTATAGTTTACTCAAATATTTTACTAAACATTTGGTAGTTACTACCAAGTTTAAGGTGAAACATGGATTTTTTTTATTATTAGTGTGTTTGATTTTATTTCTGTTACTTTTTATATGAAATATTTAATAATGCATTGACAATCATTACAAAACTAATTTAAAGACACTGTTAACATAAAATGGTTAATGGCAATTGAACATGGAAATAAAATAATAAACATCTCAAATGCGCACACAAAAGGAAGTCTGCAAACACGCGGGGCCTTAATCCGTTGTTGTCGCCAGGAATGAGAGTATACGTCGTTTGATATGGTGATTAGACCTGATTAGAGGAGGGCGGACTGTGGGGGCGGAGTACCGCTCCCTACGAACGCACTCTCCATATAAATAAACCGATACACCCTACGCCTAACACACCCCGCACAAGGTCTGTCAAAATTTAAGCTATTTTGCTCTTTACCTAACAAAGATACGATTGCTTTTTCTTTGCGTTTGTAAGTTATATATATACGTAGTTTTGTGTGGGAGGAGGGAAGACACATAAATGGCGCATTAGTTTTTTTTTTATGTCGAAGCTGTCCAAGTTTCGTATTTGGCTGCGCGTTCTAATGAAAAATGAGGCTATTTCCTATTTGGTTAAAAGAATGATACGCAATTTGAAGTTAATCATACGAAAAATATATCCTTTTAAGTTTGCTTCAATCTCTTTGCGGGGTTTGTCATTACGTCAGTAAAAATTATTTTTATCCCCAGAAAAAAAGCTTGTTTCCATCTATCGTGATGAATATTTCTACGATTAAGCGGTAGTATGCAAATTTTATAGGTTAATTTTAAATGGCGCTTTATAGTAAAATTAATAAGCCTTTGGAATAGTCCGTAAATGTTTAGGTTTTCTTGCTTTCTTTTTTGCCCGATCTCTGTATATTGTTTAGTTAAAAATAAAAGGTATATTTTATCTTAGTATGTATTTCATTTACCATAGAAATATAAAAGTCCGAAAAAAGTTATAAATGTTAAAATTGGACAGATTAACCTAAAGTGATGAAGTAAAATTTTATAGATATTTACGGCAAGTATCATTTAATTACTTTTTTGATGTTTAAATATACCGATAGATAGACAATTCAGTTTTTGTAAAGAATATTACTATTTATCTACCAAAATATTTTTTATTTATTCGCTGTCGTTGTTTATAAAAATTAATAATTCAGATGATGAACAACATCGTATTAAAAATGAACATTGTACATGTTTAAAATTTATCAAATTTAAAGTTTTCATGAAACATTTAAAATTTAATAGGTACCGTTTCGCAAGGAGACTCGTATTATCCCATGAAAACGGTCACATTTAAATTTAAAAAGCACGGCGCTCCGACAAAACATTTTCTTATTTCCAATTGTAGAATTCATTTGAGGGCAGAGACAATGTCGGAGAGGCGCGCGGGGAGGATGAGCGGCTAACTTCGTTACGGATCCATTTGATGGGATTGCAATGCCTCAGGGGCCACCCCTCCCCGGGCCCCGGCCGCTCGCCCCCGCACCCGCCGGCGTTGTATTTTTATATCGAAATTTCCTCTAGAAGGGAGCTCGACGTCGTCTTTAACGTTTACATTCTTATGTAGCGTCGCTCCGAACGCTAATAGGTTACTTGGAGCGCGTACGTATTCGTTTTTATGTACGGTACGTACCCTCGCCGCGTCGCCCTCACATACACTCTTACGTGTTACACAAGCTTTTAACGCTATGTATCAACTCAACTCTCCGATATAATGACATTGGAAAACCTTTTATATTCTTAAGAAAGGCTGTATTATTCATGTACAACTATAAATTATTAATATTAATTTAAAAATTAAACACTAATTCCAATATGTCTAAACGGATTGATACCCTACCTGCAGCTTACTTAAAATGTAATACGTATTGCTGTTAAAATGCATGAAGTACGTAAATCTATTAAAAAAATCTAATGGAATATAACCAGAAATTGGAAAACAAATCAAAAAAGATAAAGTTTGACTTACATCTGCCTGGCTCTAGGATAAAATTTTTAAAATTGTTACGAGACCGAGTTTGCGATGTATTTTTTATTTAGAAGGAATCGATTTAAGTGGGAATTTTATACAAATTCACAGGCACATAAATAATTTTTCTTCTGTTTCCATTGTTTGTTCTAAATAGTTTTTTAAAACTCTTATGAAGCCAAGATTAAGATAAAAATATACACTGCTAAATTGTAAACTCACTTGTTATAAATACATAAAATCAAAAGCAAAATTAGTGATGATATAAAATCATTGCTGTTTAGGTAAAATTACCTGAACCAGAAAGAGATTCACGACTCGTCGACGGAGTACAAATTATTCAAGATTACAGGGGTCAAGTTATGACGCTTAATAATTATATTTATTCGTGTGTAGAGACCGAAAATTATTAAAATGTAGAATAATTTATGCAATATTTTATATTTTTCGGCAAAGTCCCTGTTATTTATCTGGTAATACAGTCTATAAACTTACTGCTTTCCCACAGGCGGGCCGTTTGCTTATATGCTATGTTTATAGTATAACAAAAAAATTTTAAATAATCTAAAAAAATGTTGCGTTATAAGATGTTAGAAGTCATGTCTAAATAAATATCCAAAAGCGACAAAATAGGCGCCCCGGGGACAAATCAATAGAGGCCCTCGAGGGATTGAGCGATTTTTTAAAACTGAGATAAAGATCGCGAGTTGCTGTATTTCGTATTCATACGAGCGGGAACGACAGATGCCGCTTTAATCCAATCCGCCTCCGGCCCATGTTACAAATTTTATTAACCCGGTGTACGAATTATTGATATTTTGACATTGTAAAGCTTTGATGTCTACGTTTATTTGTCTATTTATGTTATAATTAGATTTCCATGGTGAGTCTTGAAGAACAGTCTACTTTGAAATTTGTCGTTAGTATGATCACGTTTTGAACAAAAGGGTCGCAAATGCACCTTTTGTTTCATTTGTTAGTCTTCTATTACACATATTAATGAGTAAATGAATACATAATTATAAAACTATAAAAATATTTTTTGCTTTATAAGTTATGCTGATATTAAACGGATACATTTTCTAGCTTTTTTTTCATAAAATAGATGAATTAAGTACACAAAAAACCCACAATCATTGCTACTTGTACATAACAAAATATAATGTCTATTTATTATTGACAAAGTTTCATGTCACTTGGATTGCGTTTATGAGTTGATTGTGGATTTAGGGGAAGTTAATGATTTTTTGCTGAGTGTATAGATAATCTAAAAATTTAAATCAATCTTGTAGATATATATGAAAACGTTTATTAATAAAATATGTTTTATTTTTGAACAGTTTTTTTTATAGCATGTTTTAGGGTTGTGTACAGTTTACAGCGTATCTCCGTAACAGTAAGTTATTTGGTAAGTTTTATAATACATATTGGGTTCAATAGGCTTTTTGGTGTTAAAAACCTATTATTTCTTTTAAGATATAAAGTATATATTAATTGGTATACTACTATATAAAGCAATAAAAATGGTATTAAGTGCAATAAGTCTCAAAGTTCTGAGAACGTAATACTGCAGTATCTAGGTTACACGAATTAGTAAAATTTTAGTGTATCTTTATCTTTTATGTATGAATAAAAACTACAGAAATAGTACACATGATTTTAAGAATATTGATGTTTATCTGTCTGTTCTAAAGGGTCTAAAAGAATTGTAATTGTACCTGTATCCTCGCCTCATTAAGCTTTGTCGTCCGCGCCAACTCCTCCCTGCAGTAAATGTCCGGGTAGTGTGACTTCGCAAATGCAGCTTCTAATTCAGCTAATTGTTCCTGTTTAAACAGATTAATATAAAAGTATAACACTTAAGGAAATTTTTAAAACACCTTGAGCTTTATACCTTCTTGGCAAATTCCGCCCTTGAATACTTTTATATGTTATTACCTATTATATAAATAATTTATAATTGTAAAACAAATAAATAACTCATAAGAAAAGTTTTACAAACTTATAATAATATACAAGAATGTATATGTATGGCTAATATAATTCAAATATGTAAAAATTAATGGATGAATATCTTTGGTTCATAATATTCTAAGAAAGCTCCAGGTTTTCATTGGTACCTGTGTAAAAGTTGTTCTATGCCTTCTCCTCGCCGGCGTGGGGCAGGAGGCTGTTGTGGGTGTGTGTCCTGCATGTTGAGGCCCCAGGGCTGGGGAGAGTGCTGACGTCGATCCCGAAGTACCTGTGCTTGCAGTCCCACCCGGTTCTGGTTTTAATTTCTTAAATGCGCCTTCTGCTGTTAAATTTCAAATGCCTTTAAAAGTTGCATCTACGTTTAAGTTATACGTGTCTCATTATATAATATTTAGTTAGCTAACTATATGTAGTTGTTATTGTTTGAAATAATTCTTGTGTTGTTAGCTTTGCTAAAAAATATATGATCATCTGATTCATACGTTTGATCTTACAGACTTTTGTTTTCGGACGATTTATGTTATTTAATCCTCTACGAGACCTATTTTGTCCGACAAACAGGAATTTGCAAAGATGTCTGTGTCCAATGAAAATGAAAATAAAATTAAGTCACATTTTATTAATGTATCAATTTATATCTAAAGGTGATGAGTACACGTTGTAAGTGTCAAAATTCTAATACCGCCTATTACAAGCTCGGCCACTTTTAATGCGTAGTTGGGATTGTTTTAGGGTTAGTTTCTTAAAGGTTTTGGCAATCCACATTCTTGTCTTGGGTTTAAATTTACTGAAGTGCGTGTTGGGTTTTTGTAAGTAAGCGTTTGTATAAAAGGCTTTAGTGGAGCGCGTGCCGCAATCAATTCGACTTAAGCTCAAAGTAATGCCCCACTTCTTATTTGCATAGCGGGCGGTTGGAAGCCGGCATCGATCTTCCGTAGGTCAAGTTCGTGGCTCTCTCGGTTATAATTGTGTTCGTTTAACTAATCGTGTCAAGAGGACATATTGATAGGTCAGTTAAACTGAGATCGTTTCAAAATTTCTTGTAAATATCCAAATACCAGTATTCTTGTATTTGGATATTTGTTTACTTTACGTCAGTATTTTTAGCGACCTTTTGAACGAGTTACTATTTCTCACTTCTTACAGGTGTATCGTCTCTGTTACCTCATACCATGTATGTAGTTACAAATGCAGCTTCCATTTCTTCTGCTAAAAAATAGTGTACAAATATTCTTGTCTTCGGATTTAAAAATCGTTATAAGCTAGTGAAATTACTTTGGTAATGAGAGAGATAATTAACATTTTATGTATCAAGGACAAAGAGCGCCATGTGGTATTCTGTTACTATAATTAGTGCCAACTTGTTACGGGCAACCTACCGTCAAGTTAACGTCTTGCTCGTCACGTCGTCTCATTGAATATAAAAAAATACAAAAGTCACTTTACACTGCTATCCTAATACCTTCTGCGATTTATTACATAACACACTTTTTTTTAAATGCTGTAGAAACAGTGTTACCAGCCTCTTTTCTTTATAAATTCTCCATAGATCAAAATTCGTCCTTTGTAAATGTAATCGTTACTTCTTACGAATTTTCATATTTATTACTTTATTATTCTCCTCTATCGGATATTATACTCCTTAACCATGATACAACCAAAATACTTACCATTTTAAATTTTAAATACATAAAAAAGATTTCGTCTGAATTAGATTGAGTTGTTGAGTGTGCGCTATGCCAGAAAACACCTCAGAAAATTCTCTCTTTCAATAATAAACTATCTATCCTAAAGATAATCATGGGAAATTTTAAATCCGACTCAACATTTAACTAAATTTGGAAGCAGCAGAGAGTTTGATAGAAGGTATGTCAATTTTAAAATATCATACAGAAAGATGGAGAACTAAATCTTAATATTGAACAGATATTGTAATTAGTTTAAGAAATCCTTAAGGTTGATGATTTAAATTTTTATAGGCTGTCCAAATAGTTTTGTTAAGGTGTGCGCTCTATTAATGAAAATTTTAATGAAAGGTACCGCTGTTAGAAATGTAAACATAGAACGACGTTGGAATCAGATGAATAAATGACGGAAACGATCTTATTATCTATTTCTATATTCCGTCTGTACAAATTCCGCGCCCGCTTTTAAAAACGCTGTATTGGCGTAGTAATCAGTTTACCTTTGGTTTCTCTGAGCTTCTAAATTAAGAGGGGGAGATTTTAAAAGCGCCGTTGGAGGTCGGTTTGGCAAGTATTCATGCATTCCCTTTGACGGCGTTCCAGCTACTTACTAATTAACGTGGAGCTAAGTGTTTGCGTCCGCGGTAAACGGAGCCTTTTAGCGTTTTAAAAGGTTGCTTTTTTTCGTGTCCATGTTTTACCGGCTTTGACGTTTACGATGGTTTCGCTTTTTATCTGTCATTTTTTGGCGGCAATTATGCTGTTAGAGTTGACTCTAAAATGACCGTTTTTTTTTTCGGAGACTGAGGAGGCGGTCTTTCGAATCGTTAGTGTTAAAAACAGCAGAGTACAAACAAACATGATGTATTTTGGTGATTCATGTCGTCTTCATAGTTTCAAATAAATATTTAATATTATTAAAAATATATAAGAAGAATTTATTTAATATAGTGTACATAAAAATCTATTTAATTTGTGTAACGTATGATATTTTAGAATGAAGAAATAAAATATATTTGTTTTACCGTAATAGTTTGGTACTTTTTCTATTAATACAGAATAAGAGACCTGTGAAAAGTCAATGAACAATATTTATTTGTAACGTAAAGTAGAGAACATTTGGTCGGGGGCGTAATAAGAATTCAATGTAACATGTCATTAGGGGGTCGTAATCCCCTAATTATGACGATTGACATAAAAGCACCATCTGTGGCAGCTCGAGAGGTGTCGGATGACTGCATCCCTAACACAGGATCGACTGGTGTCAAAATTATTACGTTTTATTAATTTTTTTACTAAAAATTGAAAAATAAAACGTTTAATATAGATTTTATTCTGTTACCAGGTTAAACTTTCGTTAATTTCTTTATTATGATTTATTTAGCACGCAGGTAATTTCATGTAAAGATAAACTTGATTAATTTAGTTTGTAAGAAAAAAGTTAAAAATAAATGGTATAATATTTCGAAGTAATTAAATGTATTCGAATAACATTAAATATTATAAAATGTTAAAAGTGCAGTACATAGTTTTTTTTTGATAAAAAATAAGGTTTTTATGGTAAAAGTCGTCTAATGATGGCGTAATAATTAATTACATAAACTCGATAAAATCTCTTGAATGTGTAATATTCGAGTAAATATAAGGAATAATTATTTAGAAGTCTATTTTATGTTTTTCACCCTTTCGAAGTGAGGGTTTGTGCCACCTCCGGCGAGCCTGCGGGGCGCTGCGCCCTTCAAGCGGCGTGCATATGTTGTCACATGCCTCTAATAGATTTATAATCGGCGCAAATGCCGCAAATCCAGTCAATTTTGATCATTGATTGTATTGTGTATAGAAACACAAAATATAATTGACGATTTATTCAACTGAATATTTCAGACATGATGTTCTTGAAGTAGTTTATTAAAAACTTGTCAAGACGATTTCAAATAAAGCGTTGAATTATACCTAACAGGGTATTAACTTCCAGCAAAACTTAGAAGGGTACATAAACAGAGAAATTTTAAAAAACTATTCAATTCTGCTAAATAAGTAATACAAAGTTTATACATAAATAAATGTTACAAATAGTAATAATTCTTTTACATGTAGTGTATAATAAATAGATATAGAAGTTAGAATAAAGATTAATTTCATTTTGAATATAAAATTTATGGTAAAGGTATCGTTGATTCTTTGCTGACTTAGTTAACCGTAAATCTTTTTTTAGCTTGGCAACACTTTTCGTATGACAGCTGATAGGTGTGACCAAGTTACAAAGGGCTTGCTTAAAGGGATTTGTAGCACGCGGTGAGTGCGCGCGCGGCTGTCAAAATCGACACTCCATTATGTCGAGTGGGCCCTTAATGCGACTTGTTAAACTGCTATTGGGTTTACAATTTAACATTCCGTAGGGTCACAAATTAATTACATCATTTACATTTTTTTATTTTAATTTTCTAATGTTTTATGGAAATTTATTGTAACATTTAAATATTATGATTATTCATAATATCAATTCGTGAGAACTAGCAAAAAGAAATCTAGGTCTAGAAAATTAATGACGGAAAACAATGATGACAATTAACATACTTATAAAATATACTTATAAAATTGCTATTTTCTACGAAATAAGTTAAGATATTTTTCCTTTTTTATTTCAGATCATCTAAGTCATGACTAATTCTTTGGATTTCTGTTATTACAGTGGCAGTTCATCGATTTCTACTTTGTAAAACCTTTGAAGAGTTGATAAACCCTTCAAAGGGTTCCCGGTTCAAAGTAAACAATTAACAAAAGTAAGAACATTAGTTCTCTTATTTTGCATCGAAGTAACTAACACTGAATGCCTTTTTTGAATTGATGTCCTTTTTCTCTAAAAATTTTGGAAAATTACTACATTTCCCAAGCCAAGTTAATAAGCGAAAATTCTTGTGAGTATGATGGGTGAGAGAGAGATTTCAACTCCAACTGTAGTTGTTTGGATATCACATCTTTTGACACATTATTTGATCTCATGTGTAGTTTTATGTGATGTGATTTCAGTTGTTATTGAGGATAAGTTTTTAGATAGAGAAGCGTGCTCGTCAAGAATACTCTGTATATTTATTATTAGTTGAAAGCTGGAATAGCAGAAGGTTAAAAAGAAATCTTTTTACAAACTAAAAAGTAGTACGAGATCTGGTATCTATTTAAAACAATGTTGTGTATTAAAAAAAATAATTGTTAGTTTCATGATTTTTATTTGTCTTATTTAAATTTTTACTTGGCAAGTGTAGTTTTGATTTCTTCAAACATTTAAATATAATTAACTTTTATATTTTTTGCCGTAACTTGATACGTATAATTATACTTAAGCACTAGTTTTTGCTTGATAAAATGTGTAGGACATCATAACCATAAATGGTTTAGTAATGACCACATCTATTTAAATTCATTATTGTTTTCATTTATTGCATGAATGAATAGCTACACAGCTAGTACAGTCGGTGTTTTAGTTTAGAGAAGGTTCTTGTATGTTTTTAATAATGATGAAAAGAAATAATATAATAGTTGCTTTTATTATTTTAGGTAAGTGGATAAAGTGTGAATTTTTATCGATATAATATATAACATGCATTATTTTAGATATATTTATATTTTTATGAACGTCTATTCGTTAAACTATTATTTATTATTTTTGTTTGTTGATAAATAATAAATTTATGCATAACAAATCAGATAAATTAAAATGAATCACAATATTACTTTTAACTAATCTTCATACAACGACTATAAACTACAACGCCAAATTTAATTATTTTAATGATAATGCTACCAAAGAGCCTTCATAGTGTTCTCAATTCTGAGTTTAGAGCCTTTTTTTTAAAGAGAGAGTTCTAGTTATTCATCTACCTAGCGGTCTGATGTCCACAAAACTCAAGATTTCAAGAACATGTAAATTTTCTCACAATGTTTTGTTTGCATCTTCGCTTAAGCTCAGTGAGATTACAACCAGCGTCTCTTTGAGAAGTAAATCGTGTACTAGCGTCTTACAAACTGAGCTATTATAGCTTTATTTTATGTTAATAATGATTAGTTAAACTCTGTCTCATTTTATGATTTTTTTTCAGGTGTTTTCAGCAACACGATAACTGCTTTAAAGTGGGAATTTGGCTTTTATAGAAATGAAAAATCTTCTAGCTCAGAGAGTGAGTCATCAGAAGAAAAAGAATCTGTTTCAAAAAGTAACCGAAACGTAGAGACTTCTACGGAGAAAGAAATGATTGCATCAACTTTGTCAAAACTAGTTTTGACATCACTACAAAAAAATATATATTTTTTTCAAGTTGTGCCAGCCGGTGCAACCGTAAAGTTCTAAACCACGAGGTTTGCATACTATTTACTACCTAGATTATGTATAACAAAAATTGTTTTCAGTAACACATATAAATCATAAATCTTGTTGAATTATAATGTATTAAATTAATTATGTGTGAAACACTTTTAATAATTTCACCCTAAATATTTAAAATAGCACAGACAGCTACAAGGGACGTTTTCCTACACCGTAAATCATAGCCCGTTGAGGATTGACATCTTCGAAACATCTAACGAAAAGTTTCACTGAACCTACAACTGAGATATGTTTCAAACGTTAAAATTTTATAGGAATATAACGGAATTTAAGTTTACAGTTTTACATAGATTAATAAGTAAGGACAAGTAGTGATCTTCTACTTAAATATTATTGTTATCACTACAGTTTTAATGCCATTTAAAAAGTAATCGTTCTTACGTTAAATAGTAGTAGTCATTTTTAAATTAATAAGTCTCAGTATCTCTCAATCATGGTTAATGATATCTTCAAACAACGATTATTATTTTTTTAATAATAAAGAACAATGTAAATTCACCGCTTCAACGAAAAACTCAAACATGTTTCATTCAGCTACAAAAAGGTACGTGTTATTTCGGCAGAAAAATTATGTAAAAAATATATAAATACGTCCACATTATTTATTTCCAAACAGTATCTTGCAATAAGTTATTTATAATAAATAAAAATGTGGAAGATATGCGGAAAATTTAATTATTAAGAGCGAAAACGGTTCTGAAGGTATGAAGATTTTTTATTCAGAGATTGTTTATTTTAATTTGGTATATGTTGCTAGTGATTAATCTATAAACAGCTCTTTAATTAGTTTATTGTTAGTAACTATCTGTTGCTGGTGACGGTCTTGATAGGTATTGTTCCAAAGAATGTTTTATTTGTTAAATATTTTTGTGTTCTAATTTCAAAAATGTCGTGACTGGTGAAATTCCTGTGTTAACGGGATTCAACATCATGTACCTCTAGGCAATGAGTTCTGTCCTAAATAAGCTTCGACTAATGATAAAATTTAAAAACATCCTAAATTTCATTGCTTTTTTATGAGGATCTGTATGTTAAAGAAGAGATTAAAGAGAATCTGGTAACTTTAAAGTAAAGGTGGTGAAGATGTCCAAAGAAAAAGGCAGTGGGCGCGCATACAGCCGGCCGCATAAAGGCGCCGTGCCCGGCACGTCCGTACCAACCATTGTTAGGGGCTGCAAGTACGTGACGCACAGTTGTACACCGACCTTAATTTCTGTCCGTGTGACCAATTACAATATGTAGTTATATATACGTGTGTAGTTTGCTTTGAATATTAGAAGAATATTACCATAGTTTTATACTATTCATAATTTATTACTCAGGTTTAGGGGACAAAGGTTCTAAAAAAACTGGTAACTTGCGTGAAGACGAAAGTCTCCCTATATTTATATTATATTACAGGAAAATAGTGGTGGAAATAATTAATAAGAACAAGACAAAACAGAAATAATGTATACGAAGAGATTAAAAAAATTTAAAAAAGAACCAATATCAATAAACAGAGAGATATGAAGATAAGTGGAGAGATGTAAAATATAGATATGCAACGAATTTAGTCGGTGTGGCTATGCGTGAAAGAGAATATAGAAATATGTAGACAAAGGAATAAAAGAAAATATGAGGCATGAAAAAGGAAATAAACTTAGAGAAAAGATAAAAGAAACAAGACAAAGACAAAACAAAAAAAAAGAAAAGGCCCTTACCTACGACACGAAGGAGAACGATAGATAAAAAACGTAGCTGTCTGCTCGACTAGAGAGAAAAGCGTGACTCTGAACAGAATTTTTTGAATACACAAATTATACAAAAAGATAGATATTGCCTGAACGGCTTTCTCTCCCGGCCCAGTGCAATTTTCTTTTTTTGATGTTAAATTAAAAAAAAACTGTTATTAAAAACATGATTAATATACAAACTGTAAAAAAACATATCATATGTATAATAATATGAGTACTTTTTTTACTCACGTCATAAATTAGACATTTTTACGTCGATTTATGGTAGTTTTCTAGCAGCAAGGTTGCTTTTAATCTAGTTTTTTTGGTGTAAAAATAATGTTTTCCTTGCCATAATTAAAAGGTCAAAATCGTTTACTTCTTAGTTGATGATATGGTTCATCATGTTTGATGATCTTGGTCAGAATTATGGTTGCAGTCTGAACCAGACAATCAGCTTCCAGTTATATTTGCCCAGTGCTACTCTATTTGTTTCAATACACGTTTTCTCTTAATATTTTTTGGACTTATATGATGATAATAAAACTTTGTATTTTTTTTAATGTTCATTAATCATTTTGTCTATATATGCAATATTCCTTTTTGCAACTTTTTCATATTTTTTTAAATTTAAATGGATTTTTTTTTGTTTGATGTAGATGTCCTCGGCCACTATTATGGTTGCGAAGTCTTCATTGGTTCCAGAGCTCGCAGATCCGGAGTAAGCAAGCTGAACATTTAAATGAATACATAAGGTTTTTTCTTCGCATCCTGAAAGGTTGACTCGTAGAGAGTGCCTTGTGGCATTATGTCAGACTTTTTGTTTACCGCTTGTATTTAAGTCAAATATTTTTTCTTTCATTCTGTACAAAAGAAGTATAAATAAATAATGTTTTTTTAATTTATTTAAATTGTTTAATTATATTTTACGGTCTCAATTTGTTACATGATCATAATTGAAAACGTTGTCTATTAAATTCAATTAACCTTAGTGTTCTCCCTATTGTAGTAACGATGTGTGATCTTATTCTTATATCTTTTAGCTCTGTAGATCGGGCTATCAGAATAGGACTAAGTTAAGCCCTGCCTGTCGTAGAATGTGACTAAAAGAGTTTTTCGGGTTCGTAGGCTTCGAGAGCGGGGGCTATCACTGTCAATTAAGTGAGTCGGGGCGGACAAGTACGAAGTAATATATTTTGTCAAGGAACACTAGATGCTGTGGAGGGTAACGGCTCGCCCTGGGATGTGCATAGCAGCAGTGCATGGAGGCCTGGTTCGTTCGAGAGAACTAGCAATAAGAAATCTCGGGCTAGAAAATTGTAGCCTCGTAGTCTTGGGCTATCAAGAATAAGACTAAGATAAGCCCTGCCTGTCGTAGAAGGCAACTGAAAGGGTTCGTGGGCTTTGAAGGTGGGGGCCCTCACTGTACATTAGGTTAATCCGGGTCGGACGACAAGTACGAAGTGGTCTCGTACTTTGTCGTAGCATACTGTCTATGCTAGGGATGGCAAAAGTTATCCCGAGAATGTGCTTAGCAGCAGTGTAGAGAGGCACTGGTGAGTGCCGTAGGAGATCCCGGGCTTACCGCAATGCACTGAGGATGATCACCGAAAGGGTTTCAGTGACTATAAATCCCACATAACCCTGATTTCCCCCCAGAAGCAGGGTATCTTTTGAAGATTTCCCCCGCGACAATAAAAGGCCTAGGAATTTGATGACAGAAAAGAATGATGACAACTTACATAATAGGTATTTACAAATGAAATTGCTGTTTTGTACGAAATAAGTTAAATTATTTTTTATTTCCGTTAATCTAAATAATCACTAATTCTATAGATTTTTATAATCACAATGGTAGTTCATCGATTTCTACTTTGTATTGTTTCCGTTTTAATACTATTGATTCCAAGTAAACAATTTTAAAAGGTAGGAACATTATGACTCATTATGCATCAAAATCTGACACTTTTTTGAACTGACGTCTTTTTTCTCTAAAAATATTTGGAAAATTATTACATTTTCCAAGCAAAACTAAGCGAAAATTCTGGTGAGTATTGTGAGAGAAAGAGAGATTTCAACTACAACTGAGATCGCATCTTTTGACATATTCTTTGGTCTCATGTGGAGTTTTACATGACGTGATTTCAATTGATATTAAGTGAAGATAAGTTTTTAGATAGAGAAGCGTGCTCGTCAAGAATACTCTGTATATTTGTTATTTGTTGAAAGCTGGAATAGCAAAAGGTTAAAAAAAGATCTTTTTACAAACCAAAAAGTAATATGGGGTCTGGTACCTATTTAGAACAATATTGTGTATTCAAAAAAATAATTGTTAGTTTCATGATTTTTGTTCGTCTTATTTAAATTTTTACTTGACAAGCATAATTTTGATTTTTTCAAACACATTCATATTCAAAGGTATTATTGTAGTTAAGCACTAGTTTATGCTTGATAAAAATGTGTATGATATCATAATCATAAATGATATAGTAATGACCACATCAATTTGAATTCATTATCGTTTTCATTTAATGCATGAATTAATGTACAGTCGGTGCTTTAGTTCAAAGAAGAAGGTTCTTGTGTATTTTTAATAATGATGAAAAGAAATAATATAATAGTTGCTTTTATTATTTTAGGTAAGTGGATAAAATGTGAATTTTTATTGATATATTACAAGCATTACTTTAGATATATTTATATTTTTAAGTACGTCTTTTTATTAAATAGAATTAATCTGAGACTGAATAAACATATATATACACGAAGTTTTTATAATGCTATTTCTTTCAAATTGATATCCAATAGTTATTTAGGTTATTTAAATATAACAATTTGTCCTTTCGTAGGGAGTGTTTATTGTATTTTATTTTTTTTGTTGTATTTCTTCATGTCTAAAGGTTAGCTGGTAGGTACGAAAATAATACTTGTTATTTTATTACAATCAAAAAATGGACCAGAACATTAGTTCTTGTTGATAAACAATAAATTTATCCATAACTAATCGAACATAAATTATAATGATACACAATATTACTTTTAACTTATCTTCATACAACGACTATAAATTACAACACCAACTTTAATTGGTTGAATGGTAATGCTACCAAAGAGCCCACATAATGTTCTCCTCGCTAGTTATTCATCCACCAAGTGTCCTCGCGAGAGTCCTCGCTAGTTATTTATCCACCAAACGGTCTGATGTCCACAAAAGTCAAGATTTCAAGAACACGTCAATTTTCTTCGGTCAAGCTCAGTGAGGTTACAACCAACCTCTCTGAAAAGTAAATCGTATACTAGCGTCTTACAATCTGAGCTGTTATTGCTTTATTTTATGTTAATTATGATTATTTAAACTCTGTTTAATTGTATTAAATTTCTTTCCAGGTGTTTTCATCAACACGATAACTGCTTTAAAGTGGGAATTTGGCTTTTATAAAAATGAAAGACCTGCTAGCACAGAGAGTGAGTCATCAGAAGAAAAAGAAGCTGTTTTAGTAAGCAACCGAAACGTAGAGACTTCTACGGAGGAAGAAATGATTATACAAAATTTTCCTAAACTAGTTTTAAAATCTTTACAAAAGATAATAATTTTTATTCAAGCTGAACCAGTACAGCCGAAAAGTTCTAAACCACGAGGTTTACATACTGTTTACTATCTAGATTATGTATAACAAAAATTGTTTTTAGTAACGGAAATAAATCTTGAATCTTGTTGAATTAAAACGTATTAAATAAATTATATGTGAAACAGTTTTAATAATTTCACCCTAAAATTTAACATTATAACTTTTCCCTATACTTTTTTAATTTTAACTGATTTTTTTTGGGTTATGTAGATGTCCGCGGTCACAATTATAGCTGCGAAGGCTTCATCAGTTAGAGAGCTCGCGGATTCGGTCTCCGCAAGCTGAACATTTAAATTAATACATAAGATTTTCTCTTTGTATCCTGAAAGGTTGACTCGAAGAGAATGCCTTGTGGCATTATGTCCCACTTTTTAGTTACCGTATATCTCAAATATTTTTTGCCTTCCTATTTTGTCTGCGCAAAAGAAGTATGAATAAATAATATTTTGTTAATTTATTTAAATTGTTTAAATATATTTTACGATCTCAGTTTGTTACATGATCATAATTGAAAACGTTGTCTATTAAATTCAATTAGTCTTAAAGTAGTGTTCTCGCTCTTGTACTAACGATGTTCGGCCTTTTTTTATATCTTTTAGCTTTGTAGATCGGGCTATCAAAAATAGGACTAAATTAAGCCCTGCCTGTCGTATAAGGCGACTAAAAGAGTTTTCGCATTCGTGGGCTTCGAGAGTAGGGGCTATCATTGTGTGAAGTGGTATCGTATTTTGTCAAAGGACATTGGCTGCTGGGGACGGTAAGGGCTCCCTCTAGTATTTGCTAAGGAGTAGTGCAGGGAGGCCTGGTTAGTTTTATGGAAGATCCCAGAGTCTTTCGCAATGCACTTAGGATGACCACTGACGGGTTTTTTGTTTGTTAAAATCTTACATAATCTTGCCTCCTGACCAGAAGCGGGGTATTTTTTGAAGATTTCCCTCGCGAGCAAAAAAGGTCTTATACTTTTAAGTCTGTCGACTGTAATCTTCCTATTAGAAGCGAAGGAGACAAGAAGTAGGATATAGATGTAGGTATTAAGGTGATTATATTATAATTCTAGTAATAATTAGTGTAAGAATGTTTATGATTTTCGGAGAAAATTAAAAAAAAATTAAAAGGAATATAAAAATAGATATAACAAGGGCCAATGCCTTTCAGAGAATTTTGTTAACATTAATTAAATCGATCTTTGGTCGTATATCATTAATATATTGAGATACTAGAGTTCGCCTCGTTATTATTCACTGTATATTGGAAGTGTGCTGAAAGTGTGTTCATGCGTAGGTATAACGTGTTAAACTTGGCAGCTAGAGGCGTCTGAAAATTCGGCCCCAATTCGCGACTGGGGTGGGATCCGGTGGGCGGTCGTTAGTGACATTTCGTATTCATGACGTCAGCCCCGGGGCCGATTGTTTGCAATATTAGTCTAATTGGAATTGTAATACGCGTACATATTCTGGATAGCACCAACGGCACGTGACCGACAGTGTTACCTTCGGGAGTAACTTCAATCCTTTGCTTTCAGCAAAATGTCCGGACTTCATATAAAAAACATTTACAATATCTTATAAAACCTCTTTTTATAACGAATTATTATAGTTCAGCTCTAAGAGAAGTACATTAATAGAATGTATTAAAGACGCACAGTATCCCTTCTTACCGAAGTTATGTAAAGTTTTAATTTTAATATATTACATATGATAACAATGTTGGTGTTCTATGAGAGAGGACTACATCAGTGGACTGCCGCAGGCTTTTGATAATAATGAATAATGGTCCGTCCCGCTGACAAAGGCTTTAGGCGTGTATTTGTAAAGCTATACAAGACAGAGAGAATGTTAGAACAAGAGGAAGAGCTAACGTACTACGTCTTTCAGTACAGAAGAAATTATTTAAATAGAATCATTGTAATATTTAAAATATTCTAAAAACAACCGGCACTCAACTACATCACCAACTTAAAGCCTTTATTATTTGAGGCTCTGAATGTAGCTTTCATTTTATCGCTAGTTTACAATGATTAACGGTATCGGTAATTAGTGACGATATTTTGGTGATGTACAGTAATTTCTGTATTAAGGTGATGAGCAGAAACATCTCAAGAGCCAATTTCTTTTAAGATATTAATAACATTTTTTATAAGTAAAGAAAACATTAATTAAGAATCATGACTTCGATTGCATATCTAGATCACAGCCAACGCTTAGTTACGTGATACGTACTTTTTTGTACGAATAAGTATGTGTATTTATGAAGGTGCTTAGTGAATACAGGAAAAAAAATTATATTAATAATCATTGTTGTGACATTAATCATTTGTAATAATAACCACGTCAATGCGCTTTCTTTAAAAGTTGGTACAACTAGTTTCAATATAATTGTTGTTTGTCTTATTGGTAAGGGATAATGTAATTTTGAGTCAATACAAAAAACTACATTATTTTTTTTATATTGATAATTAAGGATTTGAATCTTTAAATTTTTTACTATTACATATATTATTTAAATAGTAGGTACAGAAAAACTGAAGTCACTGGTTTTTATCAAGTATGAACTAGATATAGAGAAAATGTTTCTTCCTGCTCATAACAATATTATGCTGATGATTATTACAAAACACCACATTGCCGACAACACTTAGAGACATATGATGATGTTTCGTTATCTTAGTAATTGCATTGAGTAGTTGCACCAACGTTCATACCACTAAGGCAATGGTTTTTTATAGATATAAGGTAATCGACGGTCTCTGTCTCTAGACTAGTCGCAACAGGAGTTGTGTATAGATCAAGTCGCTGACCTGTTTGTAAAACTACAGTATAGTGTCAAAAGAACTAATAAGATCCATCTATGTTAAACGATCATCTTTATTATTAACACCAGTAAAACTCACTGTACTCCTATAGGTAATACAGATTTGTTAAAAAATAAATTATACTGGACGCTTATTGCATTAATTATTAAGAATAGTTTTACTTATTAATATTATTATAAAAAATCACATGTCGTTTGTAAATACTGACACGAAAAGTTTTACTCAAAAAAAAACTTTGAATAAGGACGTTCATTGTCTATTCATGAAAATTTCGAATGGACAAAATGTGTTTATGAAATTGTAATAAATAATTTCGAAGTTAATAATATTTTAATATTTTTCAAAACGTTGTTACCATAGCTTAATTTGCTTAGTTATGCCATGCATATGCCAATTTGCTTAGTTAAGCTTAATTATCCCAAAAATATATATAGCATGTCAGCCATATAGTTGGCATAGCGACATCCCATTCTGCACGGGCGCACGCCAAGAAATGGAAGATATTAGCAGGATTAGATAGATAAATAGAAAAAAGCAGGAATAAAAAAGGTTAGTTTAATTTAAAAAATCCAACTTTAACTTAAAATGGATAAAAGATCATTGAAGCAAATTATAAATAAATTTATAATTTGTTGTATGACTTAATCAAAAATGTTAAAGCCCCCATACTAACGCACAACACACAACACATTACATAAAGATCAGGATTTTAAAATAAATAGTTTCCTTGTAATATAAAAAGAGAGGAGGCAAATTTTCGTTAATACTGACAGATTTAACCTATTTATATTACTAAAATCACTTAAAAATATACAAATATCATATTAGAATATGTCTACAAAAATCTTGTCCTATTTCCTGTATAAACCGTCTAACTCGTTTAGTTTCAGCGATGATTTAATAAAACATATTACGAAATTTCTTTCTAATACAGTGAATTCTTCTGTCTTATAATGCCATACTATTGAATGATGATTTACTACTTGAAAGGTTTCTGTTGTTGATTAAAGTACTTACCATTTATTGTCAAAAGTGGAAGATTTGGATACGTTACCTGAATGATCCTGCAGTGATCGACTGAGAGGCGCAGGTGGTGTCGCGGCATGGTCACCTCCGTACAACCCGCCAAACTCCTCAGCTGAAGACGAGGAAGCGTTGCTGCACTTCCTTCCCTTGTCTGGTGTATACTTGCTTTCAGCGCCGGGAAGGAACTTCGCGTCACTCTGGTGTTCATCGAGTAACCCGGGGACGCCGAGGAGCCCTCCTACAAGGTTCGGCCTGAGCTCCTCCATGATTTTGGAGCCCTGTCCACAGCCGCCGCTGCTGGTGAAGTTGAGCTGGCGGCTGAAGAAAGCCGGGAAAATGTTGAACTGCTGGGGGTCCGGCAGCGCGGCGAGTGGCGGCGCGGGTGGCTCCGGGGCCCCCGCGCACGCCGAGCTCTTGAACTCCACCGTGCTGTAGCCGGTGCGCTGGAGCGTGCAGCGCGGCTCTACCGCGCTTCGGACCTCGTGCTCCGTGCCCTCGCCGTCGGCACGGCCCCGACGCTCACTGACTAACCACATTATAGTGACGTCGCTCGCCGACGACCGCCACCCCGCGCGCTAATTGTCCGCGACTGCGCGAGAGAACCGCACGTCGCCGCCCCCGGGTTGAAACGGAACGGCCTGCTCTCATACCCCCATAATCGATGTAAAATCTTTATAGGGATGCTGCGTCTCATTCATGCTCGGAGCGAGATAAACGGGGGCGGCAGCGGAGCGCCCCCATTGGGCCGGAGCTGAGCACCCGGTTCCTCTGATTGGCAGGGGGGCGCGCACAGGGGTGCGTCTGAACCGCTTCGGGCCAGATACGCTTCTTTGTTTTATTGTCTCCATAGCTCGCCGGTCTTGCGTTTAAAGTTTATGCATTGTATCATGTTTTATTGCACAAAATACAAAATCACGTATGAACTTCTTGAGGTAATGCGTTGAAAGAGAGACGTGGATTTTTTTGTTCAGACGCTTTGGTCTGTGGTTTTGCACTGTGTGGCTAATCTGATCGAAATTGTAATTGTGTACATTTCCATAATAGTTTACTCTGACTTCATAACATTTGTGTCTGATGTAGTCTGTTAGAAAATTCACACAACAATATCTATCAATTATGTTAATAAATTTTAATTTGTTTACGAAGTTCTTAACTATATTTTTTAGTATATATTCTCTGATGATGTATAGACTGTTTATCGTTTGACCGACCGGTACAGCTCACGGTTCGAAGTTCGAGGCCAAAAAGGTTTATACTAACCCTGCCAGAGTTTGAATTTTCTAACCCGTAGTTGAAGACGATATAATTTGGGGCTACAAATAACTAAAGACAAACTAAAAATTACAACAAGGCTATAAATAACATACCTAAAAAATTATTTTTTTATATAAAACGCAGACATATATTAAATTGATCTCCTTTTTCTGCAATTTGAATAATGATGCCATTTTTTCTGTTTTTCATCATAATGTTACGTATATAAAATTATTTCACAGGTTCATATTTCATCTAAATAAATTTTACTTGTTCCTGCGATTATAAAATGCTTTTTTAACATAATAATATTAAATTGGTAATTCACTATTATTACACAAGTTTTTTTTAATTCTTCCCTTTTTTTTGAGCAGCAAATAAAGAAAAAAAAAATAACCTTTTTATATTTCTAATCATATTTATACGAGAAAACGTTTCCTGGTAAGTATTTGTAAACTAACCTAGTTAATCTTCACCGAAATATAACATAAATTCTCAAAGGCTCTTGGTTTCTTAAACTAATTTACTATTTAACTGTCAAAAATCAAAGCCACTGTCATTTAACAATTTGTCTATTACCCAGAAGGGTTACAACAGATAATAATATTAAAAAAAAATTTAATAAATTATTTATATCCTTATCTACGAGCTACTGGAGCAGATAAGGAAATATTCTGTGGGCTCATATGATACCCTTAATTATATTCATAATGTCATGTGGCCGCAGTGTAAGGGTTGACATTCATTGATGGTATCGTTTGTAAAGAATAGCCCGCAAATCTGATAGTTTTTGAATATCAAATAAAACACAAATGTGCATAATATGATTGGGTTTATGAATTAGGGTTATCCAGGACTTACAAAAACAAGTAAACCTTAATTATTTTTAATGGTTAAAGTTTTCTACAGCAAATATATTTATTACAATTTAAATTCACATATTGCGTATATAATACTAGATTTTGTTTCATAAATACTTAGTATACATATATACAAATTACATGTAATTTGTATGTATGTATACTTTACTATAACCTTAATAACTACAAAGAAAATTTCTATTTTTTTTTTTGTGCAGTACCATTTTTATACATCGAAGTGATGAGACTAGGAATACTTACACCTGATGGTAAGTGATACGTCAGGCCATAGCAATGTGTCCATACTCAGGATGATGTATCCACCACACTGTGCTCGTCGCCTTAAGATACAGATGTTATGTCTCGTTACCCTAGTAATTTCGTTACCGACAACCACCTCCGTACTGAATCACAGTAATATTTGCACCTAAGTCTACAGCAATTATGACCACAAATAATTTTATTCGAGTCTTGTAGTCTTTTTACTATTTGTAGAGTTTTTGCGACCTTGTTTGAATTTAAAGCGTTTCCTCGCTAAAAATAGTTAAAAAGAGTCTTTTCTTTTATTTTTGATTTTTAGTTGTGTGCTTTATTTAGTAAAATTATTGAGTCGTTATTTACACCATTTTGCTGGAATATCAAAGTATTTTGAAAGACATGTTTCACAGAACTTTGTTTAAGTCAGCATAACCTTCTTGCGGCTACTTTATAATACTTGATATGCGGTGCATATACTCCAGTTTCTGATGAAGTTTAACAGTGTTAGTCGTTTGCATGACTTATAGAGCACATCGGATACTATTAGTAAATTTGCACAAGAAAAACTTATTAGAAGACAGTTAAAATAAAAAAAAAACTATTAATTTCTTTTATAATTTAAATTTCCTTTATTGTAACAGTTCATAATATTTATAATATTTGTTATAAATATATATATATATGTATAAATAAATTAATATAAAATATGAACCAATAAAATCGACAATAGATTAAAAGAATATTATATTGGTTTTACCTATCAACAGGCCCTGTGGCGCAACGGATAACGCGTCTGACTACGGATCAGAAGATTCCAGGTTCGAATCCTGGCAGGGTCGAGGAATTTTTTTTATTCTTTATTGACTCTTTATTGAAAGCTATTCATTACTTTAATTTAAACATATTTACAAGTTTAATTATGTTCATCCAAAAATGTTACTGCTCCATCAAAATGCTTTACTGCCTGATTCTTTATTAAAATTTAAATTATCGGATATAATTTATTTATTTATATTATTTCTTTGTTGGTTGATAATAAAAAACTGTAACAGTAACCACAGGGTCGCAACATTTAGACATTTGTTGTGAACATGTGTCAGTACCGCCCACGCTCCGCCTATCACTCAATAAAGTGTGTTATTAAGTAACTGCAGATCGACAATGGGATGTAATATTACAGGCCTTTCTGACGTCATTGTTGCCACGTGTCTACAAACGGTATGTGTATATTAATATAGAAAATACTTGACGAAGAATATTCTTTAAAATATATAGGAATTAAACAGATAATATTAACAGATGTAAAAGAATCTTTTTACTTTTGCCAACCGTAGCATTTTTTTATTTATTTAATACGTATTACCAAGGGGTAGGTGTCTGTTGCCGGAGACTCTCTAGGTATGTAGGTACCACCACAGCTCCTGTTTCTACCGTCAAATAGTATGTGCGAACGTGACTGTGTTTCGGTTTGAAGGGTGCTATATTCTAGTGAAATTACTGGGGTAACGAGCATTAACACCTTACGTCTCAAGGCGACGGGCACAATGTGATGCTGTGTATACCGCCTTAACCAGCGCTACGTTGTTAGGAGCAAGCGTATACTCATATTAGTAACTTAAAAATATATATTATTACCTATAATGGCATATATATTATTTTACAGAATATCCTACAGAATAAATAGTGTTACCACTAAAGTCACATTTTAACTCTAAATATCTATTTAGAAGTAAAGTTTGTTTGTCTAAATCAATCTTGACTATATCATCAACTTTTCATATGAAGAGTTGAGTTTTGTAAAATATTGAAGTAGTAGTGGTTGTGGTATTTTCTAGGTAAGACGTATTAATTACCAGTTTATCAAAAAACGTATTTTGTTTTGAACTTATTACACATATTTTATTATTCAATGGGTTAACGTTTGACGTCTATTTCATATGGTAATCAAATCAAGAATATGCTGAAGCATGTTCATCCAAAATACATTGGCTCTAACACTACAGACGAGTTCGATAAAATCCTTGTACCAAACATCATCAAGGGTCCCCATGGATGAATCTGAATCTGCGTGTAAAAGGTAAATGAAGGCAGAGGTAGTTTAATAGGCCTAGTTTCTTATGGACATGAAATAGTGAAACGTCTGAACTTTATTATTTTAAGATTATAATTGTTGCTGTATCCCAAAAATTCTAAGGTAAATAATAAGGGAACATAAGTAAGGAATTATATGATTGATATAATTTATGGATCGATACATTTTAAAATAACCGACGATTATTTTACAATACGTAATACCGGGAGTTTATTTGTGATATCTCTATCCATTTCTTCGTCGCTCCCCTATTCCTCTTCCCTCGGCTTTCTCCTCTCCCTTATAATTTCTTAATATTCATCTTGCGGTGTCGGGATCCGCGAGTCCTGTGATCGATGAAGCCTTCGCGGCCATGATAGTGGCCAAGGGCAAAAACATTATCCGAAAAAAAAGGAGTATATTTGTTTTTACATAAATTATTTTTATATAGTACAACAGTACATTTAATGTGGAGATTAGTTAAAAACTCCTGGTTCAGATAGTAACCGCACATACACACACCAGGGAGTGTAAGGGGTCCCACATAACAATTCGTCCCACATAACAATTCACGGAACATATGCCAACCCACTTGTTCCTGGTGTACCTTATTAATTAACAAAAGAGGCTCTGGCTTCCCACCAATCCGTATTGGGCCAGCGTAGTGGTAGATGTTTCAAATGTCCTTTTTTGGGGGAGGCCTATGTCCAGCAGAGTTCGTCTATCGGTTGATGAGGATGATGATACAGACATCGGTGATAAAAAAGTGTTATATTGAGTAATGAGTTATTAATAAAACTTAAACAAATACTAGTAGAAAAAATTACAGAAAATAAAACATAGTATATCTATATGTATGTATGAGTGTTTATTGCGTTTTGGTTGAATTTTAAACACAAACTTTAAAAGTCATTAAAAAGTACGTTCGTTGATGTTAAAACTTAACTTATTTTAGTAACAGGAAATTTCACTTGAACTTCCTCTTCGCCTATTTATATTTATGTGAAATTCCTAGTGCACGGAGCGTCTGACTAGAAGTGACTGTTTCCTGTGGGCCCCCGCATCCGCAGCTTCCGGTCAGAGGCGAAGCGGTGGCTGTGCTCGTCTGACGATACTTATATTTCAGTAAAGTAGTTAGTAAATTAATATTTTTACAACGTTGCCTATATATATTTATTAATTAAAGATTATTGTTATATACTAAGAGAGTGTTACTAGATAATAATATTACAGTAAAATAAAAAGCATTTTATAGTCTGTGTACAATAGAATTATAAAAATTCTTTTGTCCAACAATTTATAACAGGTACAATAATTTATAAAGTACATCTTTAGGTCTCTATTTCTTATCGTGAATCAAGAATTAAACAATAATAATACGTGTGCCTGGAAACCATATTAGTTAATTCGGTGTTTTAGTACTTTTTACAAATGTGTGTAATAAATGTTTATTTGATGTTAATTACGTACTCACCTTAATATTTTTTATTCTATCAATACGGAGAGAAAAGCAAAATCGTGAGAATTCTTAGAATTTTAAGAAATGTTTAAAATGTGTAAGTGTAATTTACCCATCATCATCAGATAAACGTCCACTACTAGATATAAGCCTCCCCCGATAATGAAGGTGTTAGGGCCGTCTTCCATCACGCTGGCCCAATGCCAAATCAGCATGTGTTGATTAGCAGGGTGTACCACAAGCAGGAGTGGTTGGCATGGGTCCCGTAAATTATTGTGTGACACCCCTTACACCGCAATTTACACAAGCTTTCTTTTATTTACCCTAAAGACGTGATTTTTTTTCAGTAATAAAATGATGCTGAAAATCAAACAGTTTTATTTAGGTGATGCCAAGAAGAATATTGAATACGTAGTTTTAATTCCTGGTCCCGATTGGATGACATGAAATATTTTTTTATCAACATTTAATAATGAGATGTCACGATCTAATATTATTTCATCATCAAAACGCTTACTACACTAATACGGAAAGGGAACAGGTGCCTTGGGGAATGGGGGTTGGGGAAAGAGAGGTGTAATTGCTCGAGATGATGTTTAATAAGTTTTTAATGGCTGTCACGACGCGGACCCGACATTTATCCGCCGCCGAACAAACCACCAACTTACTGTGAACTTTCTTTATATAAATTTCTTTACACAACATTGAAATACCGGGTTCTCAATGAACTGGATAGTTACTTTTGACAATTCCTTTTTTTGTAACATCACATTTTGTACTAAACGCTCTGTTAACCCTTCTATTAAAGTTTTTTAATTTAAATTTTGTACTTTAACTATTTTAACGAAGTCATGTACCTATTATATTTTTTCATATTACAGCCACTTAACAAAGATTAAAAGAAGAGTTGAAACTTGACCCTATGCCGAGAATAAGAGTTATTAGAGGTCTAATCACCACTATAAGCATCTTGTACAGGAAACTGCCCAGATACTCGCAAAGGTCTTCAGAAGTATTTCACAAAAACATCATCATCATCATCCGTTGTTAAGCGTTAAATGTTGCTGGACTAAGGCTTCCACTGAGATCCCACCTTGGTACGCAAAACTCAGAATATATAGTTCTACTTAAGTTGATTATTTAAATGAATTTTTTGTATAATTATATACAAACCATAAGTAAATACAGCTTATAAAAAGCTACATGTAACACATAAATGATATTGTATGTAGTATTTACTAGTTTACATTTGTTAAAATTAGTCCAGTTTGTAAGGTGCAGATGGATCGTTTGTTGCTACGAGAACTATATGCTTTCAGTTTTCTTTAAAAATTGTTCCATTCTGAGAAAATATTTAAATATTCATATGTAATAATGCAAGTAAAAAAAAAATTGATCTAGAAAAATGAAGGTAAACATTTTTCTTATTTATAATTTTGTTTCAAAAAGGGACAGGACTCAAGCGACCCCTGAAAGAGGCCATCAGCGCCCCTGAACCGACAGAGGGTTATGGAGTCCCGTGTGTAGATCTTAAAAGCATACCCTTTTTGGTTCCAGCGATAACGTTTGTGAGATAATTTTATAATTCTTCCCTTTTCTCCCCATTTTCCTTTATTAAATATTTACATCGTGCTCTGATTTGTTAGGCAAGTTAACTAAGGGGACGATTAATTATGTCAGTGAACAGGTTAGTCGTTTTCGTAAAATACAATATGTCATGTACGTATGTATATGTACAAAGTTACTAATATGAAAACAGAAACTTGATTCCCACTTTGCATAATTTATTAAAAGCTATAATTGAAAATAAATATTTTTTCCTCTATATGAGGTCAATGCAATTAAGTAAAGATAAAACCGTCTTTTTAAAAATACGACACCTAATCAAAACAAGTATTTAACATAAATTAAATCCGTTGTATACCTTTGTAACTTAAATAGATAAGGTTTTAAATTAACTAACTGAACTATAAAACCGCACAAGGTAAGGTGATAAGGTTAACGGAAAACTTGAATAAAAAACATAAAATTCTGCTAAGTATTAATAATGATTAAACAGTTATATTAACTGAATTTTCACCTCATGGTGAGCGGTATGGTTTCTTGTAACAATAAGGCTTTAATTCGAATGTTTACACATTATCATATTGTACTTATTACCTTATGATCTTAGAATAAATATTTGTCTTTTTAATGTATTCTACTATAATATTGTACTACTGATAGGTCTCTGTTTCCGGAAACCGTCTAGGTAGATCACCGTAGCTCCTACAGCAGTCAACAAATAGTAGTGAACAAAAATTACTTTTCCAGTTTGAAGGGTTTTGTAGCTAGTGAAATTACTGTGGTAATGACGTTAAGCAACGTTGCGACGAGAACAATGTGGTGCAATGTATATCATCTTAACTAGTTTTAACTCGCGGCGGCGTAACATCAGGAAACTCCTAGCCGAAGGAGTACCTTAAGAAGAAGAATAGTCAAATTATTGTGAACTGTTTACCATTTACTAAGAGGTAAACTCCCTGCTTGTTACGTCGTGTCGTTGAGGATGAAATAATTATAAATTTATTCAATTGTCAATATCTCTATTTCTATACTGTAAACTCACAGAATTATACACAAGCTAACAAAATAAATCCCATTGTTAATATTTCAAAGCGAGTCACAACTAACTATTATGCTAATTGTGGTTTTGTTTTGTTATTTGAAAGTAGGCGGCGACATGTTTTATATCAATAAAGAGTCCCGATTGTTTGTAAAAATATTTTGACAACTAAATTTTCGCCTATCCCACCGTGCGATTTGCCGACTAATTTACTGCGTACGTTAGTTACCGCCCAGTGATAAACTGATTTTTTTATTGTAGCCACGTGTCAAAAATTAATCTGTTCATGTTTTGTGTAGCTTATTGAAGGGTTATAGTTACCCCAAGTGTCGTGAAATAGATTTTATTTCTAAACCGACATAAAACATTTAAATGATGAGACTGACCTGGAATTATGTAAAGGATACAGCAAAATCACCTTGTGATAACTATTGGAAAGCCAGAAACCGCTCGGTATGGTTCAGTACGGCCCTCCACGAGGTAGATAGACGATTTTGTGAAGACCATGATAAGCTACTAAGGGCGAGTTGCGCAGGACCACTCGGTGTGTTAGATCATTAGGGGAGGCGTATGTCTAACAGTAGATGTCTACCAGTTAATGATGAGAATACTATATTCGTCCGTACATCTTTAGAAATAAATAATGTAATAGTATTTAGTAACAGTTTTGTTTACCTAATGTTTTAACTAAAACTTTTTAAAGATTTTTAAACAAAAAAAATTCTTGTACATTTGTTTGTTTCTAGTAATGTTCGTAACCGCTGGATCAAAGCGTGCTCAATTTAATGAAACTTTTCTAGCCGAAATTCGTTTATACTCACTCTCACTCAAAATATATTTCAAATCGCTTGTCTCCGAAAGAATTTGAAGAGAATAAAGTCTAATAAAAATATTCTGAGGTACAAGTACTAGTAAAACGACGTCTTCAGTGTACGAGTATCATTTCGAACACAAATATCAATATCAAAATCACAAATATAGAATGTCAGATATAAAATGCTCTCCTTTAGCAATATTTATTAAGCGTAACTAAAAGATACTCAGTTGATGTATTACCGCCTAAATCTTAATACAGATGTTTGCTTCTACATTTCCCAAAGTACAGTCGATGCCTGGAGAAGAAATAATAAATTTTAGTTATAGAATAATCAAGCAGATACCTTCAGTATACTTTTCGAGTCATTTTTAACTTTTCTGAATTGAATATGCAAAGTAATATAAAATTTGGAAAAATAAGAAGTCATAACTGCACACAATTAGAATATAAGTTTAGTTTTTTAAGATTATTCTCTTTACCATATTGTGAGCAATCTATCGATCTATCTATCGATTTAACTGTATGATAATAGGATTAACAGAAGTTATTTTTTATTTGTCTTTTTTATTTTCCCAACATAATCGGCGTCCTTACGCCAAATATAGGTAAAGTTAGTTTTATTAAATGTGTAATATTCGCATAAATAAAAGAAATCTTTATATGATGATGCTTTGAAATGTCTAACTTTTTTACATATATTCATATTAATTATGATGTAATTTGCGGAGAGTTTAGTTCCTAATGAAATATTTAAATAAATAATAATGAATACTAGTTATAGATGACTCCTGTTACCACTAAAGCAGCTATCCCCTCCGAGAAGCAGTATTGTCTAAGAATAAGGAACCCAAATCCAACTCTTCTCTTATAAAGATCTCTAGTGAGATGATCCTTTGCAGCCAGAATAGATTATCTAAATGTTTTAATGTTTCGTCACCCTGACTGTCTTCAATTTGCCTGACTCGCTGATCGAACGATGACGTCAGGTTGTCGGTTCGCACAACTAAAAAAGAAGCTGGAAAGACGACACATGAGTTGTTTTAATATCCGGTTCTCTGTAAGGAATAATCTCTGTTAGGATTAACCTAGTAACTATCTGTCATCTGTCTCTAGATACAGAAGTCATGGGTTCGATTCTTAGTGAAATTTTACTTCAGTGCTAAATTTGACCTCCATACCTCCTTAGCTGAAGAAGGCTTTTATTTCATATTGCGTGGCTTCTTATCCGGTTTTTATTTTATCGTGAAAGAATATTTATGAATCTCTTCCGGTTTAAAAGTAACAAACGTCACGTAGCATTTAAATCAGTGCATTAATGTCTTTTAGGCTGATGCAATCAGAAAACAGAGACTAAAAATTATATAAATGTTTATATCTACTTTTTTTAAGTCTATGAAATGTATGAAATCAACTGTACTTCTCAGTTGCGATGTCAAACGAACGGTAGTCTTAAAAGCTCACCAATTAGGGGCTAAAAGCACCTTCGGGTCTCGGCTGCTTCGCGGCTCGCGGTTTCGTTCCCTCATCAATTTTGTACGGTACACTCTCTTTACTTGAAAACTCGCAGTTTTAAAACAAAAATAAAGCGAAAACGGGCTATTCGTTATTACTAAAGAATTTTTGCCGCTCCTCTTTTAAAAATCATCAATATGAACAAACGCTATAACTTAATTATTATAATACATGTAATAAGAGCAACGGTAATGTAATTTCAACTAAATCAAACCTAAAATATTAAAACTCCTTTTCGTATTTGAGTTTGATAGCTAATTGAGAAATGTCCATAAATATAAAAATTAGTTTTAGTTTTTTGTTGCTATTTTGGTTATTTTTTTTGTAACTTTTTGTAACCATTGCTTTAACATTTTTGCCAGTTTATAAACCCAGAGGTTTACTAGAAAAAAATTACTTCAGGTAATAACCTGAATGTACAATGTAAATATAGTTTTCAAGAATCTTCAATCGCGAAATATTATCAAAGGCGCGGGTTTCATTTTTACTAAGCTCGGCTTTCCTATTCCTTTCCTTTCTTGCCTTTGAAATAATATGTAGTAAGAAAACAAACATGTTTCAAGAACGACCCCTTCTGTGGGAATATGACGCCCGCCAACCAGAATTTGACGAGCATGATGTTTAAATAACCTCTCCGAGTGAGAGAAGTAAAACACCGAATCCCAGCTGTGAGAAAATAGAGAGTTCTTTATTATATCATTGTGTACGTATGATACAATTACACTTACACATAAGAAAGTTTTGCACTAAAATTCGTCGTTAAAGTTAGTACCAAATGAGATTAAAATTTAAAATTCTCTTTTATACTCTACGCTGGGTATATTTACGAGTACGTAAGATACAACGATGTTATTCTGAAAACAAAAAGGAGGCGAATCTAAGAGCCACAAGCAAACCTTAAAACTTTCCAACATGAAAGTTTAAAAGTGATCCGAGTGGGGGAAGAGTAATGGGTGGGGGCGAATGGTTGCTGGGTAACGCCACCCTCGCCCATCCAACGCTGCAAATCTCCGTTTGATATATAAAACCGAAAATGTATTGTTTTATTACAAACAGAAATATTCTTCTTACCCCGGTCTCTATATATGCTAAGTGAAAACAATTGTTCTTAAAGAAAAATGAGCGTGTACTAATGTAACAATTTTTGTTTATCTTTTGTAAGATATGAATTTATGCACATAGAACCATAGTAATTAGTATAGCTAAAATAATTACGCACTCGTAAGTTCATGTACCTCGTGAATAGTTGAGCAAATTAACTGTGCTGTTTATACAAACAATCACAAATTATTTAACATTACAGAGCAAATAATACTAAGACGTCTATTAAGTCAACACATTTAAAGAAATTAATTATATACAATAAAAACCTACATCAAAATTTATATCTTTGGAAAAGCCAGGGGTCTCTTCAAATAATGCCATTATTCAGTCCTGGTCATTGTTATATTAAGCGATATATCATTAACCTTTAATAATTAAAGAAAATGTAGTCTCAATGTGGCTTTTATATTTGACGGTGAGGTGATAGAGAAGAAGTCCAATGTACTCTTGGAGTTTTCAAAGCATTCCTGTGACAAACCGAAACAAAATATTATAGTTCAATAAATACGGTCCTGAAATCATAATAATGCCATTGTTTAGATATTACATTTAAAATAAGTATACTACTTAGGACTAGTATTTTTATAGGTAATAATTGTCCAAATATTATGAATACAGAATCATTTTCGTGACTTAATTTACTTCTTCAATTTGTTCGCTTTACGTTTTGAAGACTTTTTTTAACTAGTTAAATTTTTTTGTAATATGTTATTGTAAAACAAAATATTCTTTAGTGTATACTTTAATAAGCATTGATTATTATCATTACTTATACGATTGTTCCTGAAGACTCTCGTTGATTTGCATTATTATTAATTACAGACGCGATGCCGTAGTAATTATGTAAAAGTGTAAAATAAAAATCTCTTCTTTTTCAATAGTTCCTTTAATATTCACACGTCCCTTCATTCACAACTCTCAGTAAGACTTTCCTCCCAGATTGTGAAAATCATTTCTACACAGTACTGTTCCAGTTGAGTAGTTTTATGTTCCTATGTATGGTACATGAAAGTTGTTTAGCTCCTGGAACATGTCGACTTTCTCCAGATAAGCATTATTAATGATTGAGTTATTAATTAGAAGTACCGAAAGAACTATTTAATGTCGATCAATGATTTTATGTTCATAACTATATGCATGTTCTTTAACTTAAATCTCTAACGGGATAATTTTAACTAACGAGATGGTTAAATACCCGCTTCACTAAACTAACCGTCTGTACAACTCAACGGTACGCTAATTCATCGCAATTTGCGTCACACATACTAGACAAAAGGAAGAGTACGGAATGTTCTGAGTGGAGAAGTCAATTAGAATGCAAATGTAAGAAAACGACCATTAGGGGAGCCATCGTCAGAGCACGCACCCTCCTCCCCTACGATGTATTGATCATACGATCCCTCACACGCTTACATACGCCTGTCTCTTTTTAACTTCCCCACAACAGATCGCTATAAACATAAACATGGACGTTCAACAAAGCCTTTACTCAAATTTACCGATGAAACATTATGTACCTTACACGCTATTCTCAAAGTATAAATTTGAAATTGAAAGCGATGTTCAAGATGAGATTTTCCTTGAAAGGGAAACCCTTGTTTTGCCAGTAGATTCTGTTGGTATCTTTAAAGGAATAAAGCTCTATTTCTACGGTCATTTAAAAGAAAATGTATTCTGTTAACATAGTTCAAAGGTTGCTATTCAGGCATATGTGTAAAGATCTGTTTTCAAACTGTTGACAATTTGGTTGTGGCTATGTATGTATATATGTCAAAACAGGTCTGAAAACAAGGCGATGGGTTTTTGGGTGGGTATTAAGATATTTTCTTCAAGCAGTAAGTATAAAGTTTTGTCAAAATCTAATTATTGTTTGTGTATAAGGTTTATTTTTTTGGACAGTTTAGAAATATATTGCTTTAAATGAGTACGGCAAAGGCCAAGAGTACGGCCAAGAGTACGGCAGGTCTGTGATGCTAGAGGCATCCTAGGTAGGTACTACTACGAGCACAATGCTTAAACACGAGAGCAATCATCACCACGTTCTGATTTGAAGAGCTGTTCGCTGTGGCTGGTAGAATTATTGTCGTTAGGAGACTTAATAAGTTATAATTCTAGAATAATCTAGTTAATAACAAATAATTCTAGAACATTGTGATTATAGAAACAAAATGTTGTGCAGTATATGTCATTCTATATAGCGCCACATTCTTGAACTAGTAATACCTAACTTTGGACGTCAATAATCGATTATAACATAGTTTCAGTTTAAATATTTAACAATTGTTTGGTAAATTCTTCCAGCAGTAATTTTCTAATGAGGTAATTTTGAAAGCAATAAGCAAACTTAAAGATGTAGATGATGCCTACGTTATATACGATATATACGTATATACGTTATATACGTATAAACGAATTATTTGCTGTACCCCCTAAATTTAATTAAAATATATATAAGCCTCTGTTGAATAACGTGAATGGGTTTCAATTGGATTCTTTCTCATGTATCATCGGCATCAATAGCATGATTAACCGTTGCTTACGTTTCAAGACTGAATCGCATGTTTTTATTTTGTTTACGAATATGTCTCTGGATCTAAATTGACAAATATGAAAAGGGCCGTGTGTATCAATCTCTCTTATAATTTTTGTTATTAATTAAATAAGCCATATGCTACCTTTGTTAATTATAATATACTATTCGACTATTTCCTTTGGAGTTACTATACCAGTAAAAAATCATTAAAATTAAAGTCATACTCAAGTAGAACGCTTTAGTAAGTCTAAAATTCTCTTACAATAATAATTTAGTTTAAAATATTTAACAATAGGAGTAAAGTAGTACAAATTTGTATACTCATATCTTAGCCACAAACGATGTCTCTTTAGTACAAAAAATTTTATAAAGCCTTAAAAAATTTTAGCTTTAAAAATAGGAATTATCGTTATTCTCTAATTTAAATAAATATGCATTATGTTAGGAATATATTTTTTAATTGTTTTGAATATTTAATTCACTGGTAAATATATATTGTTCATTATTCATATATTACCTGTCTATGAAAATTGCCGATCATCTGTTAAGTTAGTTATATATTTAAATATTTTCATCTATAACATCTAGCAAGAAGAGGAGTATATCTTAAGAGTACGTACAGACGTATAGCGCCATCTAGGAATCCCTCTCTGAACTTTGGTATAAAAACCTTAAAAGCCATGCGCGAATTCAAAGAAAATATTTTTCAATTTTTAACCTTACTACGTTACAATAAAGTTCGTATTGTACTGCTTTATATGCGCATGCGCTATAACATTGATTACCAGTGACAGACTTGACAAGTGTTAATGATGTTTGAAGCTAAATAGGTTTCTAGATTTTTAGATACAAATCAACGCAAAATACGTTCCTTGTATATAAAAATGAAAGCTATACGTGAGTGTATTTTTGATATATATCTATACTAAAATATTATTGTGCTTCTTTGAGTTTGTGTGTCACTTTTGATGAATACCCAAACAGCAGTTATTTATCACGAGGAAATGTTAGTGATTCTGTTAGAAGAGTCTTGTGCTTTCTGATATCTATTAGATAACATGTAGTGCATATGTTTACAGTGAAAAGCTTAAGTAGAATGATGTAAAGAAAAATCTTTTAATATTTGTAGGTTGCTATATACAGACAACCATCGGGCTTGACCTCATTTTTATATTGAAAACAGCTGTTTTATACTCGTAGCTTTATTTTAGAACTAATGTATGATTTGTGAACAAATTTTAAAAATTGTAGGGCACTTTATTTTATCGAAATATTTCACGTAAATACAGCAGGTTATAATTTGGAATAGGAATATATCCAGAAATTATTATTTTTTAATTCAATATGCTTGCTAATCATCACATTGGTGGTGTAAAGGCGTTAAGACTTGTCACAATAATCCTATTTCATTTCTTTTTTTTGGTGCAAATGTAACCAAAGTGAAGTGAATAATAAAGGAATTCGTGACCCGTGGTACAAGGGATCCATTGTAATCGCATAGTATTAGGGTGTTATCGGGTGATAATACGATGGGCTGTGTAGCCGCGACTCCCTTGTAAAAGCTCTGTAAGTATAGTTTTGTGACATACAGAGTTAGTGGAGTTTATAATAAATTTATTAATCTTTCTTATTAACAAATTGCCGCCACGTTGAAAACTTGCAGCCGATTGTAAATTATCATCATTAGCGAAAAAGACGTCCACTATCATATAAACTGCTGTGTAAATTATACGCCTGCCAATAACTAACACGCGTTTCGTTTTTGCTGTTTTTACATTAAATGTAAGTAATACATTTATCTATAAAAATTAAAAAATGTAAGATTAGAACGAAGGTAAGGCATGTCTTTTCGATCTATGTATATTAAGTTTGTAAAAATGTTTTGAGATCTTACATAACCTCACTAGTATATGGATATGTAAGACTAACACATACTCTGTCCTTATTTACGATAACGTGATTGCTACTTTTGATTATGTTTATCAAAAACTTAAGAATTGAAGCAGTATATGTCGTTATTATAATTTCAGTTGGGTTTATTGCTAAACATTAGTTTCTGCAACGGAGGGTGTTTTGTTGGGCAGCGTAGTAAGAGCTGCCAATAGTCACAACGAACAGACGTTTACTACTAGAAATTAGTAAAGAATAATATTAGAAGTAGTATATCAATAGTAACGTTGACAAAACGCCAAGGCAGTGTGTCACATAGTTGCTCCATACCGCTTGTGTCGGACACCCTGACATACGGACCGCGCACTTGTTACTACAGGCGCATAATTTGTACTCCATTATGGCTTTATTTTATACACTGTGCCCTATAATAAAGTGGGGTCCGATTAAAGATTGGTCTCGTCTTTCCAAGGGAACAACTGTCGGATCTGGATTGCGGAGGTTTGCGAGCGAATAAATTATTCATTTGAAATATTGAAAATGAACCGTAATAGATTTTTTAAAGGGTGCTGAGGCACCTGCTTTGCACTTGATTATTATTGTATCATTGTTTACTGTTTGTAGGATACTATTATCTCGATAAGGAATAATCTATATATGTATTATAAATAAAAACTTTTTAAGGAAAATAAAACTTATGGATCATAAATTACAGTAATGTGTAAAGTTATATATAAAACAACAGTATTTATTTAGAGTATTACTTTCCTGTTATATTCTATAAAAGAATTGTAACAAAGACATTAGATACCTTCGCAATATATTTTTAAAACAGGTCCGTGTTACGATAATTTGCTGTAAGCAAAAGTGTAAAGTAGTTTTATGTAATAAAGATGAAATATATTCAACATTTTTTGCTTGATAAAATTCTATCATAATATTGTTTATTACAACAATTTCTATACTTGAACATTTTAACCCAACAAGAAAGAAATGGTTATTTTATTAATACCATGCGTAATTTTTTTAAGTATTTTTTGAAGTTAGTTTCTTAAAAATTCTAAAAATTTTTATATAATGTAACGAAAATTGGAAAGATTTATTTTCAACGGATAACTTGCATAAAATATGCGATTGTACAGTTTGTACATATTAAAGTTCGTTTCGTAAGAAATTAAATTCATAATGAAGAAAACTTTGGTTTTCTTTTGATCAATATAACTGTCGTCTCGTAAAATTTTCTAACATACATAAATGTATACTATAAAACGGAAGAGAAAATGTGTTTTTGATTGTAGTAATCAACACTAGAAAATCGGTTATATTTCGACATGCCGGCATTTTTTACGGGCGATGACAAATGTAATAGCCGGGGTACTTGTGAAATGAGGTGTGAATATTGCATCTCCGCGGGATATGCTCTCTCTCCGGGCTCCGGCCCCATGGGGACCGCCGCCCCAGCTGTCCACTCCCCTTACCCTTTATAAAGCACTACAATGCCCGTCAAATTACGCGCAGGTACGGCAAAGTCCTCGTTCATCTCGGACTGTTGTTCCATTTGTATCTCTATTTGCCATTTGTTGTTTAAATTGGCGACGCGTGCGCAGTGTTAGTACAGCTAAATAGCAACATTAAATGTGTCGGTTGCTACTTCTCTATTCCTTCCTGTTTGGTAAAGAAAGGTTTTATTACAAGCTGGGACAAATATTTGCTTAATCACGGATTTGCTTTTAGTTATATTGGTAGGTTTCTCTTGTTGAAGACCATCTTGGTTTAGGTAGATATCAATGCAGCGTTTACTTAAAGGGTTCTAAATCTGTAAAGTTACTGGGTTGGATTTAATACCATATAAACGATAAAACATTTTATTTAATACGATATTTTGTAATTCCAGTAACATTTGTTCTACTTCTTAACGCCTTCGCCTTCGGTATGCGACGAGGTCCTCACCACCCTCACGGTCAAACCCCGAATAAGAATAAGCACCACCATCATAGACCAAGAGGCGGTGAATCACTTACCGGCGAAAATGAACTTTTGCATGACACGAGGTTAGTAGTTTAATTTTTTTTTATTCTGTCTCAAGTATACTCATCATTTTGGCATAATCATTTTACTTTTGTATTTATTATTAACTTTTCAATTTATATTCTGTGATAATGATAACGTTGAATCGTCTGTTGCGACGGATACGGCTCATCAGATACTGGAAATACGAATCACGGAGTCCACAGCCTATTCTATCTTAATTTGATTTTTTTGTTGTTTTGTATTATTAGTTTTTATTGTTTAAGAACCCTTAAGGGAAAATTTAAAAAGACCTTATAGTTAATAATATTAAATAAATTATATTTAAATTGATATTTTAGTATGAGTCTGGGGACTTCTGACTGGACTATGACTCATCGGACTGAGGAGAAGGGGTGTGACTTCAACGGACAGTTTTATAACATGTATTTCTTTTTATCAGACACATAGAAGAGGACACAAAAATCTTAACACCGGAAGCTTTAGCGAACATGACGCCTGAAGAGTTAGAATTTCACTATTTTTCAGCTCACGATTTTGACAGAAACTCAAAACTGGACGGTTTAGAACTATTAAAGGTAAAAGACAATACATATTTTAAAAATTTATATCAATTCTTGTTTCTTACTTCTAATAGGTTTTATCTTTGTATTTAGTTTTTTTTTTTATTATAAACGATCGTATCTGTCAACGCCTTATTTTGCATTAATAGTTTTCACCTTTTACTTCGTCGCGTTTTGTGCTTCTCATAAGGAAGTTATTTTAGTCATAATCGTGGTTCTCTTACCCACAACTTAGCCCGCCACAATTATCCTTTCAAGATTATCTACTTGCCGCAAAGGGTTTATGTGGTATTAAGTTTTTTTTTTTCTTATGTTTAGGCCGTGTATCATACTGTGGAACACGAAGATCACGATTCAAGTTCAATAGAACCGGAAGCCAACGATTTAGACGCGTACATAGGTAAGGCTATAAATAAGCAAAACAATTTTTTTGTTACAATAACACTCTATTATACGAGTATGTATAATCAGAATTTAGGAGCCAGAGCCTCGTTAGTTGATTAGCAGGGTGCACCGCGAGCAGGCAAGGTTGGCTTGGGTTTCGTTAGTTGTTGTATGGAACCCTTAACACCCCAAAATATAAAAAATATTTATAATAAATATATAAATTGTCGCAATGAAAATTCTTTATATGATATAGTCTATTTCTTGCAACTTGCTATCTCATGGTGAGATAAAACAAGGGAGAGAGTTTAAAAACCTTTCACTGTTCAATTTATAAAAACATTATAACATATGTAGTTTAAAAAAATCAAGTAAAGTTTACTGTTCCCTTAGGTTTTTGTTAATTTATGTTTAGAATTGGTGGACCGCACTTTGGAGTTTGATGATACAGACGGTGATGGTTACGTGTCGTATGCGGAATACCGGGCGGCGAGGGCCAGGAACCCGTCGCAGCGCACACAGCGAGTAGTGGCCACCACGCAACTATAAATTGTTTCTATTGTTTATTTTTGTTAATAATCTTAACTTGCAAACGAAATTTGCAAGAAATCTTTGAAAGGATAAAATATTAATACCATTTAATGAAAGCAGGGAATCGACGGAATTAGACAAGTCGTGCAGACTGGGAGTTTAATTTAACATGGTATTAAGTATTCAGTTCAAATCTAATTGTATCCGAAAATAAATGGTTTGTACTTACTCTTAAAATTGCTTAAACGACTAAAATAATATGCCGCCGTTTGGTACTAAGTTACAACTGTTAGCTGGCTCTGATTGAATAATAGATATTATGATGATAATAATTTAATTACTAAATATATATGTAATATCTAAGTATCAAAATAAAGTAATAATTTTTGATAATAATAACGATGATTAATTATTCATTTAGAACTAATCATAAAATAATATTTATCGACAAGAAACTATGTGCCATATTATTTATTACAGTAAGTTCTAAGGCATTTAAGATAATTTCATAGGGTGTGTTAATTATTCACATTTGTATATGTTATCGCATGATTTTCCCTCTTCGCCCCATTTGGATGCTTGTTTTATACCGTTAGAGATATCTTCGTATTCTTCTAATTCAATGCTATTCCTAAAACAAAGGAAACATTACCATACTATGAGACACATAAAATACATATCACTTATAATTTCGCTATTCGTATCAATAAAATATAAAAAACGATATTAAAATAAAAAAAACTGTTCATATAAGTGTATCCATGTATATAAACATGCAAGTTTTTTATATTACACTGAATTGAAGTTAAAAATTTTCAATGAAAACTGTTTTTAACTTATGCTCATGTGAATGACCTACTGGTCCTCATATGTCAATAAAAAAAGCTAGGTCGTCGTTTTGTATGCTTTCATTCTCTTTCTTTTTCAACTATATTGAATTAAAGATGTTTTGTTTTTTTTATTCGCCGAAGCGATGAGACGAGCAAAGCGTTAATCGCGGCGGAAAGTGATATGCTTGTTTGTAATAATGTGGCGCTTGTTAACATGGTATACATTGCAGCTTTCAGAGGCAAGGTGTTAGGTTTTGGTACCCCAGTAGTTTCTCTAGCGTACAGCACTCTTCAAATTGGAATACAGTAATGCTTTAACTCTACTGGTCGGCGGTAAAAATAAGAGCTGCAGCGGTACCTACCTATACGGTCTCCAACAATAGAGACCTACCACCAATGAAGTAAATAATGTATTACTCACAAAAAAGTTTCTGTTAGGAAGCAATGCGTTACAATCAAATTTATTTAAAATGTCTTATAGGCGGCCTGTCCGTACCCTTTCCAAAGTTTAGTTCCTTGTACCATCAATTCAGCACCGGAGGAGTAAAGGGAGGCTTGATGTGGTTTTTGGCAGGAGAGGCGATACAAGCAGCCGTAGTCCTTGCTCTGCTGGCCCATCAGATAGCTCAGGTAGAGCATGATTTCGTCCTCGGTGAGGTATGCTGCGTTTTGGTTTTCTGTAAAAGATTTGAATATTTATTTGAGAACTTAATAATTCACAAAACTTAAATTTTTAAAAGTTTCAGTAGGATTTTAAAACATAAATGCATGCAATTTTAAAACATCAACTCCTGTACAAATATGTTAGATTGTATGCTAAACACTGAAGATGTAGTCACGTCAGTGTATATTAACATTGTATATATTTACGTCATGAAAATTTCATGAAGGAGCTATTTTGTGTACTTAAGCGCTATAGGACAGCTTATTGTATTAAAGTGGATAATTAAACAACTTTTGTTAGTCCAAAACACAATTGATAATATTCACGATGATATGTACGTTTTATAAGGAGATTTGCTTCCGCAGTTTCTTATATTTAATTTTGTATTAGTTTCAGGATTACTATTAATGAATCTCATACATGAATTAATACATCAATGATAGACCATTAGATTACTATACGTAGATAATTTTAAAAGAAAAATTGATTCATTTTTAATTTTAAATGCATTTACCGAAAAAGCAGTTTCTAACAGTTATTGAAAAAAGCTGCAAAATGCAGCCTCCAAATTTGTAGTTAATTAAATTTTACTTTTACAAAATTTTATGATGTGTAAGAATCTTAAACATTGTAATGTACTGTGCATCCATTTTTTTTTGTTGGTCATTTCGCGAATGCGGCGTCGGGACCGGGGACGGATTATCCCGTCCGATAGGATTATACTGGACGGACACGACAAACGCATCTCGAGGTGTATTGGATTAGCCACAGCCTCACCAGTGGTCAGTGGTGGCGCGTGCCGGCGACAAAGGGTTAACGGTCCCCAAGTACAAGGTGAGGCAGATGGGCTCATTGTCTGACGCACGAGGCGATAATACTTCCTGGTTATTATGGGAACAGTTTAAGCGGCTAATTAAATAGATATTTAGTGGAGTGTTCACCACATTGTGCGGTGAAAAATTTGTCATGGTAGCATTCACACGGTTAAATGTGTTAGTGTTACGTGACCAATTGCTAATATTTAACGAATTAGATGTTCAATTAACGGAATATCGATTTTACCATCAATACTTCGCCCATAATGATATCCTTTCCAGGCACCTGCACCGAAGAAACCAGCAGCGAGGACCAAGGCCTTTAGTATAACCAAGATCATCAAGTTGGTAAGGTTCAAACTAAGTACCTGTAAAAAGATAAAATGTTAGATATTTCGCAATAAAAACTTTTTCCATGTATTTAAATGTAAGCTGCTGTACGATTTATGCTTTATATCTTATTATTTCCTTTATTAGCTATGAAAGTAATCTCACAGATCACTGTAAGAAGTATGTTCTGTAATAATTATGATTGGATACTTATCTTTTTATCTGCAATAGCTACGGTATGCCTTTATATTCCAAAATACTTTGGCTTTCATGTATATAGACCGCCGAGAAACAGAAATACTGTTATGGCAGTACATTTGCGATTGGGGTAGATAATTATACGCGTTAAAGAAAACCATACCACATTTCATACACAATACATGTGGTCCTGGACCTCCGTGTTATGAGACAAGCAGTTTGGTGTTGTGCTCCTAAAGTTATGAAAACTCTCTTACACCAAAAACCATTATATTATTATATCATCATATACATATAGTACATATAGTATCATTGTGTTGAATAATTAAGTAAAGGGGCCTCTTTCATTTTGTCTCTTCATCTTAAAAAACCGCTTTCAACAAACTTACTCAACAGCGTTGTTCATAATTTAAGTAGTTAAAATTCAGTTTACCATTGAGTTATACTATCTAGTAATATTTCAATTGTTTACTATATGGATCATGAGTAATAGTTTCCCCTAAATGGGTGCTCGAATAGTTCCGCTAATTGATGAGTCACAACAATATCACAAACAACTACAGACCTTTTGAAAAGAAGCAAAAAAAAAACCATGCATAATTGCGTGCCATTTTACGGTTTAAGGTGCGATACGAACCTGAGTAATGCAGTCAAAACCAACCTGACTGCTTCCTGTCGACCTCGCTATGAAGTCCTTCGCCAAGCTGGACATCACCTGACCGCCGGCATTAGAAAGCAAATTACTAGCGGAGTCCAGAAACGTCGATCGCCCATACTGGTCCGTCTTGTTGGCATCGGTATCGAATTTGTCTATTGATGCTTGATTATGAAACGGTATAGGCGGCTTTTCGTGCGGTAATAGAGGGCTCGAATCAAAGGTTCTTTTCGGGTACATCTTCTTAGCGTACTGGGGCGATGAATATGCTCCAGAATGTTCTGCAGCTACTGCCGCAGCGCAGAGGAGTAGCCCGTAAACCGCAACCATTTCGAGACGTCACCAAGTTGCAACTGCGGTGATGTGGTGGTAGCAGGTAGCGTTCACAATAGATTGCGATAGGATTTGCGACGGGTTGGGTGCGTTACGCTATTTTATCTCTTCCGAAGCGCTTTTGTTTGTCTCACGCACGGTGACATCTCCTAATGGCGCTATTGTTGTTACCTTTTAGTGGCAATAGCAATTCTGTAATATTGTTTTCTTTTTGTTTTTGTAATTTGGATTTTTTTTCTACGAAGTATGTACCTGTTTGAGGTCGTAAATTAAGTTAACTTGACGGAGTTAGCGAATGGATACAAAATTTTCAATGATAAAGAAAACCTGAACTATGAAACCTAAGTAAAAGAAATAAATTGCGTCAATACTATAATGTATAGTTGTTAAATACAAAACTGTAAATTGTGGATTAATTTTTATTAATTAAACTTTAACTCTACAAAAGGAAACACTAGATGGTGACGGTAATGATCAACAAAGCGGAAGACGTATGTTTAATGCACAACACTTTCAGTTCCGTAACATAAACGTAATAGTTATGTGGGGCGAGGAAGATTCGAGGCAAAATGACTGAGTGACATAATAATTGAGATTATGTGTTTGACCGAGATTTGTTTTAAAGTGTAACGTGAGCTGAAAGCCATTGAAATTGAACAACTAAATATTTTTGTTTCACAGTTCATATATTAGTTGATATTAAAAGCCTTAATTATTTTATAACACTAAGTCATTAAAGAATTTGTAATTGCAATAACAATATTGGTATTAAGAACTTCAAATTTCGCGTTCGGAAATTCGCGATTACTCTGTAGTTCAGAGATTAGTCGTTTGTAAACCTAGTCTCCTGATTAAATATCTAGGAATTTAATATTTTAATATAGAGTTGTTTTTTAACATTAGGGCAATATATTATATAATTATAATTACTGAAAATAAACAACAAATTTCCTTTTTCATAAATGCAATAGTTGGCATTATTAATTTGTTACAAGTATTCTCTTTAGATATGTGAGTATTACAGAAATTAATTAATTGATAAATTATTACTTTCATTACAACTCACGAACATTAGTATATCATCTAAACATCCAATTTTAATAATTTACAAATAATCGTTCTAATGATTTGATAGTTATTTATTTAATTTAAAAAAATTATATTAATAACTTTTTTTACATGGACAACTGCGGCACCTGTACAGTCCGTAACGATTCAACATTACAGTAGGTTTTTTTTAGAGATCCTTAACTTCATGTCATTTTCTAACAAACACTGGTTTCGCAAGAGTTTTGGTTAATTGGCTGTGGGTCCCGTGTTCCGCGTGCCCAGTATCAGTTGAACTGTATACGTCACAAAAGACGAGTCAGCGCTAACATCATCAGAGAATATGTATTTCGCAACAGATTCCTTAGTAGTTGAAACACATTATTACAAATATTCGTTACAAGTTAGATAAACCTCTTTTCGGCTCCTTTCATGCTTTTCAAGAAGTAGTAGAAAGTCTTTCCATACGGTACTTGTTACTGCAAAATGGTAATAAGTAGACAATTTTCTACATGGTAGGCAATTTCGCTCTTTATTCACTTTCGCGTAACCAATGAGGGTATTTGAAAATAGTACATTTTCATGTGACTTAATAATATATATTTTTCGGAATAAGCTCAACATTTTACCTTACTGGTAGTTTGGATTTAATTAAAAATCTTTTCTTTTTGAAATATTTCAAAAATAAGAAAATTTTACGTAATATACTAAATAATTAGGTTTGCCAATGTATCGACAGAAATGTTAGCTAAAAAAGTTTGAAATTATTCGGTGGCTTAACGGATTCAACTTAAATTTCAAAAATGTTTGTCAAGAAATAATCAATTTTCATAATTAACGGTATTGGTTCAAAAATTTAAACTACTTGTATCTGCGCCATCTATCGGTATTCTATTACAATGTCAATTTCTTTTGAAGCAGTAAACTTTGTTACATCTAGATGTCGTGAGACGTGTCATTTATTTGTTTTCTTTTATGTATAAAAGAAAAAATTCTGGACATTATTAAATGATTTCTATTAATAACAATGGACTTAAATTATATTTTATTGCATATAAATTTTTTTCAGGACAGAGACCTCTATACGCTTAACAAGAAAATTATTTAAACAGTTCTGCGAAGTAGGCTTTCTTCATTATTGCCATAGATGGCATTGATATCAATATTTAATATTACATATAAATTATTATTAAAGGGTATGTGCGAAAACGACTATTTAAAAATCTCTGGGAGAAAATATGTACATGCCAATTTTTTGATTATCGTAAAGAGTTCACCACTCTTATACTTCACTTATCAACGATAACGACCATAATCATTATTATATATATATATCCATCGATGTGTGATTACATTTCTCAAAGTCAATTTCGCATCGTTATCAATAATAATCATGAATACAAATATAAACTTTAGATATTGAAAAGCATTACGGTATTACCTTTCAATTGCTTTACATTGTATAAGAGAAAAAGAAATAATCACTACTTAATTCCTAAGTAGCAAAAGGAAAGCTAAGGAAAAGTATCGCATTTACTATTAGAAACTGGAGACGGTAAATTTTTTTTGTCTATTTCTTAAACACGTAAATACAACTCGCATAGTTTTCCGCTGCATTGAATATTAAAATCGCGATTTATAATTTTCGCAGTTTATTCTATAGTGGAATTAAGCTTTCAGAAAATGCATTCGCTGTTATTTTGAGTTTGAGTAAAATTCTGTACCATTCAATATCGAAGAAATCTGAGTGGACACAGCAAGACTGGTACACGTGCATATTATTAGTAGTACCTTTGGAAATAATAACATTAAGAATAGGCCGTGGGTCCGTGGTCCGACTGTCCACCATCAGACGACGTTGCAAAAAACGGGCGAGCGTTATCGTCATCAGAGGATATGTAATAACATTATTTATTTCGAAAATGGTTATTGAGTTATGTATTGTCATAGAAAATTGCGCGTGGCTATTGTATTTTTAGCTAATTATTTTCTTTAACAAAATTAAAAGAGAAGTGCAATAATTTAAAAGAGGTGTCTCTGTTTGTGGGTTTTCTTACAATATTTTCTTTCATCGAACTGAGATTTGGTAAAAGCATTACCAACCACGCGGTCATTTCTCCGAAGCTCGTGAGCGGCGCTGCGTCAGCGCGTGAGAGCGGACGGTGAAAATGTTTTGGTATCAGAAAGTGAAACCGGGCCTTGACCGTCACGGCGAGAAAACCGCAGAGAGCTGTTATTACAATTTTTTTTGCGTAACTAAACAATTTTGTTATAAACAATTTTAATATTCTTTCAACTGGTACTTGAGACCTTTTCTGAAAATGAATGAGTTCCTTATCAATTACGCAGCTTAAGTTTGGTGGAAATCTTATCGCGTCTCTTTTAGTGTCAGCATGTATAAGTACATAGATTGTACTTATATATTGAGCACTAGTTCATAGTGTAAATCCTAAATAGTTGAACATTCATTTTATTGTCATAGTTACGTCTTCATACATGAAGCAGTAGACATCAACAGAATGAAATAAAATTCATGTAAATAATAAATTTTGTACAAAATTTATGGGAAAATTGTTGAAAGCAATACAACTTTTCCTGATTTTAAATATATAAAAATTAATTAAATGTAATTATAAAACATGGCATATAAATTTGTAACTAACGTGAAATTACATTTAGTTAATATTAGATATAATTTTATTTGGTCCCATTTATGCTTGAACTTTATAGTTATTTTCCTTTTGTTATACTTGATTAAAGTAAAACCTTTACATAAAGGAACAATTAGTGGACTCATCGCTATTTTTTTATAGTTAAATCACCTTTTTCACTGTACCATGTTTAAAATTTTATAGAAAATGAATTTTTAACAATTTCTCATGCTTCTTAATAATTTATAAAAACCACCTTAACTTACCATTATCAAATATATGTACCAATTATTTAGCCACAGTATGTTTTTATCTACATTGTGGCTAAAAGCAAATATAATAAAAGAATGTATAAGGTACCACTTTTTTATTTATTTATTCTTCTTGGATGTTCGACTCCATAGAGTTTTGTTCTAAATTTCGTTTGTTGCTTTTTTTCGACTGTTAGGAAAGTGCTTTTGTCTTGCTCTTATAACATTTACCGTCAATTACGCTTTCGAACTTTACTTGCGTGATGCAATTTGTATTTGGTAAGTGTGACGGCATACTTAATGGTGGTTCCGTCATGGTAAAGTTTTATGGTGTTTCATACGGAACTTTATCATGACGGTAATTTACATTCTGTATATTCTAATCCTAAATATAATTTTCTTGAGTCGCTGTTGGCTTGATCACAATTTTACACGGTGTTCAGTATGCTACGGATATTGTGAGGGATGCTGGGATTGCGAAGGAAAAATGCCTCGGAAACAGTAATCAGTATTTTATTGTAATGAAAATCACA